>WKFP01015049.1:461145-488988 GCA_011057875.1 Pterocles orientalis | reverse complement strand
ACCTATTCTCTCCCTCCTTTGGGGCCATTGGCTGGGAGTGGGCTGGGCCTTTGGCCATCAGGTGGGGAGGGGTAATATCACTGTGTATCACATTGCATCTTTGTATATAGTATTATTTCTAATATTATTGTAGTTTAGTAATTAAATTGTCCTTATCTCAACCCACGAGTCCTCTTTGCCATTTCTCTCTTTAATTCTCTCCCCTATCATTGGGTGGGGGCAGGGACTGTGTGAGCGGGTGTTGTGGTTTGGCCCCCAGCCAAGGGCCAACCCATCACAGTTCTCTTCCTTTCTCACTGTTTGTCAGTCTGTTACTCAGGTTAGGTCAGTATTTCTTCTAACTGGGAATTAGGAAACCTGTATTCTTGGGAAGCCAGATTGCTCCTGGGCAGTGGCTGGCCAGGGGAAGATTTCCCATGCTACTTACAGGAGCCAGAATCCTTTGTCTGAGGAAGCAAGGACCAGGTCTCTCTTTAATTACTCCAGGTTAGTGTTGGCGTTATTTATGTTTTGCCCTAGAGTCAGGCAAGCCTGGAAACATTACAGAATGCATAACTTCTCCATACATGACCTCTTTAAAACAATTTCTGTTCCAAGACAAAGCTAATGGCTGTGTTGCTTAGGCTGTTAGAAAACAACAAGGCCAGGCAGAACCACTGCTGTTGATTTTTGAGGTTCAGAAAACATAGCTTGAAACAATTTCCCAGGAAAAGCTCAATTTTTTCTTTCTGATAAGTATTTATAACAGGAAGTAATTTTGTAAAAAGAAAAATGTTGTCCTCTGGCAGATCTGTACTCTTTCACTATCTTAGAAAAGTAGTTTCAGGAAGAGATTTATATAATGAAACAATTTGTCTGATTACTTTCCTGAGTACTCATCTTAATTTCTTGGTCATGATGATAAAATGATGAACTCTGTCACTAGTACACAAGGAGCAGGAATATTTTAGTCTCTTTGAGCTTTTGACGTGGCTGAAAGAGAGTAAAAGTCTTTATGTTTCACAGTGTTTATAGTTGACCTTATTTTAATAGCTCTATGGACGAAGAGTGGGGGTTTTTTTTCTGGTTTCTAGGTGAAAATATCAAACTCTGAAATTCTCTCAGAATGTCCTTTTTGTCCTCTACTCATAGCATTTTTATGGCACGTGTTAATAATTCATGGGGAAAAAAATAACTGGTTAAAAGTCTACTCCTAGCTGCCTAAAAGCAGATTATTGACCTTTCTAAAGGCTTTTCTTTCCATTTTTTTATTGTCTTATCTGTACGTATTGTTGGAAGTTGAGCTTCAGAGACTCTTGATGCAAAGCACAACTTCTTGTTTGTATGACTCTGGCTAACCTTGAAGTGACCTGAGTCAACTGAAAATTCAGGAGGGAGAAAACAGAAACAGCAAATTGAATGAAGTATCATTTCACAAGCACATAGAATATGCCTGGACCAGCAAGTCGGGTAGTACACAGTGGGGTATGCTCTGCTATCAAGGATGTTTTGGGACCATTTCCATTATGCAGAGGCCTGCCACCAGAAAAAGGTATGAGCACTGACTGTGAATGCCATCAGGAAATCACTTATCAGTGGCACCTTACATCCAGCAATGCAATATTTTAAGTGCATCAGTTCTTGCAATACTACCATGAAGTAGCAATATTTTACCTAGCTGCACATGAAGAAGAGTAAACTGAGGCATCAAAGAGGTTCCTTGGCTTGCACTAAAGCCATTGCTCTGAGGCCCCTGCACTGAATTCCAGTTTCCGCTCACTCCGTCAGATGTCAAAAAGACAAATGGAAAAGATAGCTTGTAGTCACACAGACAGCATCCTGATTTTGACAACTGCCATGTGCTGCCAGGCACACAGACTGATGCATTTTGAACCATCTGATGCACCTGACACAATGCCAGTTTTGCAGGTCTGCTCCAGAAGTTATAGCACTGGTCTCTGGAGCTTTTAAAGCATTGGGTTATTTGTGATAGCACATGGGGACGCAAGCACCAGAAATCTCAGTGGTTTTTCTGAACTTTTTTGGGGTGGGAGATGGGAAGAAGAGAAGACAAAGTAGTGATAATCTGGAAGATTTTTTTCCTTGAACTATCTGCATCCTATGTAAAATCTAAGGTTATTCTCAACACTGCATCCAGGATTAATTGTGTCGATGACAAACTAGGCCATTTTGTATCTTTTTTCTCTTCTTTGGTCTGGCCTGTTGCTTAAAAATGGCATAGTTTATGGGCTGACTCTATGGAATTGTAACCTAGGGAAAAAATGTGGGGTTTTTTTCCTAAAAAAAACTTCACTTCCACATTATTATTCAGCTCTGTGATTGAATCCAGCCTGCAGTAAACAAGAGCTTACTGTAAAGCAACCAGTATTCTGTTCTAGCTGGGTCTGAAGGAAGAAAAGGTCCTGATAAGCCATTAACGTTGGTGGTGCCAGCAGAATTTACACTATCTGGTGATCTGTCTTCTACAGTCTGCTCTCAGCACTGTTTTATTTCTTATCCTTCCTTCCATTTCCCATGTTATTGAAGCCTTTCTTGGAAGAGGTCCAGCTCTCCCCTGGGAAGTCAGATTTATGGTACCAGATACACCAACACAGGCTTCAGGCTGCTGCTGATTCAAGTTTTGCATGTAATGAAGCTTCTTCCACTGTTGCATTCAGGACACATAGTGAGGGATGCTGGTTAACAAGGACCCTGCTGGCCACGCTGGCTGCAAGCTGGTCACACCTGGAGAGTAAATAAAAGCACTGTGTGCCTCCCCAGTCTATAGGTACAACTATATGGTTGTTTTCATCACATTCAGCATCTCTAGTTAAAAAAAAAAATAAAATCACACACACACTACTGCAGGGAATTTAGTTTCATTTGTAAATCTGGGTATTAGCCCGCTGTAAATACACCAGACACAGCAGGCAAGCGAAACACTGAAAGGCAATGCTGTACTGTCACAGCTAATTCACCAGGCTCATCAGCATTTTAATCGCAAGGTCCAAGTGGTTTTTCTGAACCATGGGATTATTAAAGCACAGTGGGATTTCTTATATCTGTTGCCACTTTATTCAGGAAGCAAATATTCTGCAGCAACAATAGATTTAGTTCCTACAGCTGTCAAACATTGCCAGCAATACATACCAGTTTTTCTGAAGAGGAGCTACTCCTCCCAGCCAGAGTGTGTTGGACCACAAGGTCATAACTGTCACAGACATCTCAGATCTGCAGCCTGTGGTCCAGCAAGGCTGCATAGTAGATTCTGATATTAAATTTTTTTTTTAAAAAGTAATGTTTTCTCATAGCCCGGGAAAACACTCCGCAGTTCAGCTTCAGGCAACAGCAGCTTCTCTTTCAATGAATCTGCTAGCTGAAACCCCTCAGTTTAGCAAAGGAACATGGAAAGGAAAAGGCCAGGGCGAGGTCTGTGTGCCCAGCTGCTTCCCACTGCCTCAGCACCACCGCATCAAATGTCGTGTAGGTTCCATCAGACTGAGGAGGAGGACAGAGAAGAGCAAAGGTGCTCTGGGGTGCCAACATTACACAGCATACAAAACAGTACACAGTTTTATCCAAGCCCTGGGCTACCAGACAACAGAGGAAAGGTAAAACACATTAATGTGATGCTGCACATCACATGGACAAGGCCATGAGACCAGGCAGGGTGCAGCTGAGGGTACTGAGGGCAAAGGACACATGACAACACAAAATTTTACCTAGTCTTCCCTAGATTCAGATCCTCAATTAACCTGTTGTGGAGAAGGGTTGTAGATTCCTCATCGCTGGAGATATTTGCAACTAGACTACACAAGGCTCTGAACAACCTGATCTAAGTTACACTGCTCCACAGGCCCCTTCCACCTTACATTGTGCTATAAGCCAGTAGCGCAGAATAATAAATAGACAGCAGATAAAAATAGATAAAAGGTAATATTTGTAAGAAGACATTGTTATGGTCTCTGTGGTTATAAATACTGATGTGAACCCTGAAAGATTTTAGAGTTCCTACTTCCAGAACGGAGCTGTCAATTAGCAACACCATTGAAAGGAAAGCTTCACAGTATGGCTTTCTAAAAAGACGTATCCCATACTGCATTTTCCTCTAGGAGAATAAGCTCTTGTTGACATTTTTCTGTGTGTATATTTTATGGCTCTTCACTGAGGTGCAATACTGGGTGCTATTACACTAAACTCCTCCACCAGGTTCATGGTGGAATCCTGAATTACTTTTTTTGTGGTGTGCCGAAGGTTGTATTACATACCTTGTATATTCCATCTGCCCCTACTCTTCCTCTTTCAGAATATATATGTACCTTTAGCCTTGAGGTCTTTATAGAGCTGAAAATTTTTTATTGACCTTGCACAGAGGAAAATCATTGTGAGTGGATTGCATGATCATGGGCTGAGCTGGCAAGATGCCCTGGGTGGACACGATGCCTTTGTGGCTATATGTATAGGAATGAGTCCTGTGAAACCAAGACCCAGTATGGGTCCAATTGCTGACTGCTGAAACTCAGGTATTCAATGATCAGGTATCTTTGTATATATGATAACTGTTTTTCCCACCCAAGACAATTTAACACCTACTCAATTGCACTTTAGAATAGAATGTCACTTTGGTGACATTTATCATTCATCTTCAACAAGAATAATGAATGTCTGATCTGCCTAAAAACTAAAAAAACCCCACATTTCTTCTCCTGTTCTGTTCCTGGTATTGAAGTATGCAGTTTTATACCAGTTTTTAATATTCTGAAATCTCATTTCCTTTTTTTATAGCACATTTTTGACTGTCCTGGAATACATCAAATAGCTAGAGTTTAGAAGTAGAAAAGCTGAAAATTGGTAATTTTATTTCTCTCTTCTGGCACCATGAATGCCCCCCTAAAGTCCAAACCTCATCATTACTGTCACATTCATCTGTCTTAGGCTTTAAAGTGGTGCAAGGAAAAGTCCATCAGGGCTGTACTCAAAATCTTACTCCGATCCTTAGCATCAGAGAGGGTTGTGCTGTGAGAAGACACAGGCAGTCATGATGGTGGTCCTTGCACGTATGAGAAGAAAGGGAAGAGAAACTAAAAGGCAGCAATGACAACTCAGTTTCCAGAAACACTCTTAGGAAGGTGCAGCCAGCAGCAGTGAGTGGCAGCCAGGAAAGTTGGTCAAGCATCCGAGCACTGTAAAAGCATTTTATAGTTATAGTATAGTTATAGTATAGAGCTATTTATATAGTTCCAACTATGACTTTGAATGTATGCCATGCTCGTTCTTCCCATTTTCCCATGCTACATGGAACACCTTCAGGGTCATTCTGCATCCTCTTCATTTGAAGGTTTGTGGCAGCAGTGTTATCTCAAACCCCCAAAACCAAGGTGGAGAAGGGCAGAGGGGAAAGAGAGCAATAAGTGGTGTATAATCATTATGGTAAAAAAAAATGCCTAAAGGAAAACAACAGCAAAAGTTGCTTTTAAAAAAATGGTTTGTCTGATCTGATCTGTTCACAAAACAATGGAAATTTCACTCCTGCTCTCCTTTCTGCCCCACTTAAATCCCTCCAAGTGTTACAGAAAAACCTCCATAGGGTGCATGCCAGTGTCCTGTTTCCAGAGCAGGCAGGACAAAGCAAGGTAACACTGTTGGTTCTGCTTTGACATTTTCCTGCACTCTCAGTGTATGTCAGACCATCAAATTGATTTCTTTTAATGTATGCTTTTCCATTTAATTAGTGTAAACAAAGCTAAACTGGCCTCGGTCCATTCAGTATACCAATATAAGCCGATGTAATTGTCCTGAGACAGACTGATTAAAGAAGTACCCATGATTGTTTTTAATAAGGTTAGACTTGTTACTGCTTTAGAAAATCCTTCACTGGAATTAAGTTTCTGTAGAAGACAAACCCATTCTCCTTGTTTCACAGTTGGGCACAACCCAACCCAATGATTCCAGGAGTTTAGAACTACCTGATACCTGCCCTAAATTATTTCATTGTATGGAAAGGGTTGGAATGAAAAAGAAATATTCGGTTATCATTTTCTGCTGCTCTTTTTATTGATCTGAGAAGATTAATTAAAATATCAAACTTATTTTAGATTTGTGTTGATGTTAAAAATCTTACCAGTCTGTTAACAATTAAGAGTTTGTAGCTTTCAGTCAAAATTTTGTGTTTTAAAAGAAGGAAGCAGTAAGACACAGATAGAAAATTCTTCCTTCCATTTCACTCTGGTGCGAAAAAACAAAAACAAACTTGAACATTTTAGAGAAGAGTCAAAAAAAGAAGTCGTTTACTCTTAGGCAAGATGATAAAACAAGGTTCATCGGTAGAGATGACCTTTTACTGAAGGAAGTAACGTAGCTGGAAAATTGAAATTTTGGATACATAAACCTTCTTCCCAGTCTCTGGAGAAGCTGGAGAATTGGCGATTGTTTAATTTGTTGGTATCCATTATTTTAAGAGACTTTTGTTGGAGAAGTCCCCAGACTGCCTCCTGTCCTTAAGATGCCTCAGCTTGAATACTAAGACACTCATTTGAAGAACTGGGTTGTGGAATATATAAAATAGGCACAGTAAAAGGGATTAGTCATCTAAATAGCACAGTTAGAAAGACACAGTTAAGCTAAATTGTATCTTCTTTAATTTCATGGTCCTTATTAACTTCTGAAGGAGCTTGGCAAATATATCCACAGGCATGGTTCAGTTTTTGAAGTGTAAATTGACCCGTCCCCATCCCAGGTGAAAGCTCTAGCATATCAATTTGTAAAACCTAAGAGTATTTTTTTCATAATGCTTTGATAATATATCCCACAAATGCTATCTGCAGCGGCAGTGTTATTACCACTCATGAGGCTGTTAAACATGCAATCTCTCAGACACCTGTGCACAGAATTCATCCTGGCCACCGCCCTGCTGATTCCTTTGAAGTCAGTGGAAAAACCTCAGAAATTCACTTTGAATTTCAGTGGAACCTGTGAAAGGTGGGATGAAAAACATTTAGAAGTATCCTTAGTGCCAAAGGGACTAATAAGGACTGTTGCTTTTGTAATTACCACTTCATTAGGTATGTAATGTTTTCATGCCTGGAGAACTTGAAGGAACAATGTACCAAATCCTCATGCAAGCACACACATTTTTTGCTCTCTTCTGCTAAAACTGTATGTTCTGACAGCATTTTGAACAGCTGGAGGATTAATAATCATTGCTTTATTTTACTGAAAGAAATTTTAACACCTCTACAACTGAATCTTTTCTCTGCAGCAATCTGCACTGGAAGCTGCATGCTCCAGTATTATAACATCTCCATTGCAATAATTTATAAAAAGCCCTTCTATGCTCATCCGGAAAAAGAAGGAGGCAGGAAATTGAGACCAAAATGATCCACATTCTATGTCCACTTATTTTTAATCCTGTTAAAAGAAAAAGCTCTGGAAGGATTTCTAATCTGATCACACCTAAACCCAGCTAAGGTCCTACATTTTTTCCAGTAGTACAAAAGCCAGCCCTCAGCACCTGCAATAATCTAAACTTTGGAGACAATTTATATTCAGTAGTTTTGCTTCTCCTTCCCTTTAGCTGTTCTCAGCTCATCAAGGGCCACCAGCTGGTGACAGTCTTTGTCATTGTTAGCTGCCAGCCTGTGTTCCTCCTCCACCATCCTCATTTCTCTCCTGGAAGTCTGGGCTGGCCGAATGAGAGGAGGTAGCAGTGCCCAGCTGGCGTGAGCAGAAGAGCTCACACAACAAAACCCAAACAGTATTTTTGCTGTACGTATCGGCGGCAAGGCACAAACTCAGCAGCCAGCTCTGCACGTCAGCTCACTTCTACTTGGAGCAACAGGACTTGCAGTGCAGGGGGACAAAGGGCATGGAAGAGACTGAAAGGAATATAGCGTACCATACAGAGCACAGCAGCATTTTTATGTCCTTGGATAAAAGCATAAAATACTTTCTGACACATATCAGATAGGTCAAGGTGGGGTTAGTCTTGTTTCTCAAAAAGATGACTTGTTACATTTTGATCTTGTGAAAACACATTTTAAAATTCACAGATTTTTCCGAATACAGACTGTGTCACTGAGCTTTCCTTACTCATTAGTGTTTTTTCAGACTGAATCAGTGTCTTATTTGTCTTACTTTTTCTCCCTGAATGAAACCCAGAATAACCTACTATGAATATGCTCCTAATAGCTAGGAGCACCCCCACCTCCCCCGTCCCCATACTCAGTGACTCCCTGATGGACTTTCTTGGGAAGCTAGCAGGAAAAGGGGATGGGGAACAGAGACAGGGATACCCTCCCTGCTCCAGGAGTTAGGAAGCAAGGTTCGATTAGAAAATGCTGAAAGCCTCCGAGGCAGCATCTCTGCTGAGGCTTGCGTCAGCACATAGTAACTCCCTGAGGCTGGAGCAGAGTAAGGGAAAACAGAGCAGGGCTGGCTGCTTTTGTCTCCCTGCAACCTAGTTGCATGGAAATGTTTTGGGAACACACAGCTGTCATTACACATGGAACTGGCCCATATTTCAAAGCAGACAGAAATGTTTAACCAATCCCCGGACTTCTGTGTGGCTGTAGGAAGATGTGTTTTTTCTAACCTCAACAGACAAACCCTTGGCAATTTATCCAACCACAGCAGCCATCTGTTTCAATAAGGATCATCTGCACCCAAGGACAGGTGGGACCCTAAATCTGCATGGCAAAGCTAATGTTTCTGCTCAGTCTTTTAAGCCAGAGAGCTGTCAAGGGATACCTCTGCCATCATCAGTCCTTTAATGTGGAGTAGTGATTACTGTAGGTGTTTTGGGAGCCCAGTTAACATCTAGCCTTTTCTGCCCCCGAACCAGTACTATTGCTCATCAGCAAAGCTCTGCTCTTTGGTACTTTACCTGCTGTCTTCTCCACCCGTCCGTGCTGGCCCCACCCCAGAAACACTGTCAGCACTGTGCTGCCCAAGGTGCCAGGCTCCCACCAGCCCCACAGGCATGCTGCAACCCATCCACCCTCATGCCCTGGGCTGGAAGGAAGACCAGGGGCTCTGGGCCACACTTGACCCTTAGCATGTCTTACTCAGCAGTTCACCTCTGCAGGGAGAGGTTACTTAGCTCACACGGCTTTTTATTTTGGTGGTGGTGGGGGGGGTCTCTTTGTACTTTGCTTGCTTTGAATTTTCCCCATCAAATTCCCACCAAGGCACTTCAGCAGCAGTGCCCTTTTCCCACAGCCTGCCCGGAAAAGACATGGGGATTAAGGTGGTGAAAACGTGGCCCTCATTTTCTCCGCTGTTACCCAGGAGAGACAGAGCAGTAGCTCGCTGCATGCAAATTTAATTGTGAGGCTTTTCAGTGGATTTAAATGGGTTTAGCTATACCAAAACAGCTTTCATACATGTCTCAGCTGCAGAGTGTTTAGACCTCCGTGGAGAATTTGACTTCTCAAAAACTAGCTTTGTTGGTTTGTTTGTGCAAGGATCTAGGTATTTTGGGTGTTAAAGAAGCTTTAAAACATTACTGGCTGCAAGGCAAAAGGACCTGGACTCTGCCCAGGGCAGAGGCAATAGCTGATCTGTCTGATAAGAACGGTTTATTCAAAATTAAATCGGACACGCTTCAGGCTTACCACAAAAAGTGCTCTCCCTGATCATCTAATAAATACAAAGGAAGGCTCAGGATATATACTATGCACAGAAATGAAGTACCTTTCACACGGAAGCAGAGAACAATTAGATCACAGCCTGCCCCATGATATTAAACCACTTCAGTCCCCTAAAATTTTCAGCAATGACAGGAGCTTCAGGGAAAATGTCCTTCTTGAATTGCAGCCACTCCTAAGATATGCACCTGCTGCTCAGCCCCTATAAATTGCTGTTTTGCACTGGCCGCTCCATTTTTTTCACAGGATAGCATCTCACTGGATTTGCACAGGAGGATCATGTTAGCTGTGCATAACTCAAACAATTTTTTTCATACCAGGCTTATAGCTCACAGCCCCACAGCGTCTGGTGGCTGTGCTGAACTTTGATACGTTTATTATTGTTCACCACTGAGGTAGCCCTATAAATCTATGTAACTTTTTACAAACGTAAATACATTATTCCTGTTCCAAGGAAGGAACATATCTGTTTAAAAAGTGTTGTGCCAGGAGAATAGTTGGATCAAGGTTAATGAGCTATTCAAGTGTGATCAGAGAGAAGCCACATGTATAAATATGTAGGTGACTTTATTGATCTTAGCCTGGCAGAACTCAAACTAATACCACTCTCACCTGGTGTCCTGGTCTCAAAACCATAACACCTGGTATCACCAGAAATAAAAGCCAATTCAACACTTGAAATGGCAATGCTGAAATGTTGAAGCAGCAGAGCATTCAACACTATACATTTTCCATCTCTGTTATCCTTCCTGCAATAAAATCTGGCTTTGCGTGAAAGAGGCCAAATGAGAAGTGAAAGCAGCATGGACAGAAACAGTGATGCAGAACCACGTTCCGTAACATTTACAGCTGAGCAAATTGGTCAAAATTCTCATATTGCTTCAGTTCATCGGGACACCTGGGTACCCACCCACCAGTACTACCTACTCCCCTCACACCTCACTTGCCCTCACAGCAGAATATGTTTCTCCATCACCCACCCAGAGGATGAGAGAGAGGTGGCTAGGGAAGAGGAAAGGGCTCAGAAGAAAACCTCTCCAATGTCTCCCAGTTGTATGTGGGAGATGCTAAAACCATGTGACTTAGCCTGAGACAGCCACAGGGGTGAAAGAGCTGAATCTATTTTGAACTTTTTTGTCTTCGGAATAATCTTGATATAAAAAGTTGCCTGGAGCTGCTGGTGCCCGTTTGTCCTTCTTCATACCTTTTTCTGAGCAGAACAATGAGTGTCCTGGCCTGAGACCTTTTCATTTTCTATCCAGAGTTCTAGCATTTGCAGGGTTTTACCTCAGGTTTCAGAAGCATGCACTTTTCCTGTGAACACTGAACAAACTGTAAGGCACAATTACCTACAAATTGCCATTGGATGGATGTTGATTACAGTAAATAAGAACGAAGAGATTGTACAGAAGCAATTTGAAAGAAACCAAAATGAAGATCATTTATATTTTCTCAGACTGCTTTCAGTAGCTTTGTTGTATACACACTACATTTTCTAACCTGATTGAAATTCAAATTACTTTCTGTGTGGGAAGACCTAGTGAGAACTAAGGATACCCTTCATCTGCAGATTTGGGAATCCTGTATTTAAAATGTGGTATTTAGCTGAAAGGCAGGTTGTCAAGCCAAGCAGCCTGACCTGAGCATACGAAGGGGAAGCACTTCCCTGAAGGGAAATCTTCACCACAGGGTTTGGGCGGACTGAGACCCTTGCCCCACCCCATCTGTCCCTTCACAAAAAAATCTCTGTTAGTGCTTCTGAGATGGACTAGACAGGCATAGCTGCAAGGAAGAGCAAGGGAAAAGCACAAGAAATGAGTCTCATATTCAGCATGTATAACTCAGCAGGCCTCCTATCTGCAATTAGCCCTTTCACAGCACTGCTCCTCCAACATCACAGAGCCTGCCTATGAACTGACAGACATTTATATTTTTTTTTCTCAGTTGCTTGCTGTGAAATTGTAGTCACACTCTATGAGGCTGGCTAGGGAAGGAAAGGGCTGGTGTCACCGATGAAAGCACTGAGATGCATCTTCGAAAGAGGATGGAATTTTTCATTTCCAAAGGAGAGGAGGCAAGACACAAAAATGGCAACAGCTCCCACCACCTGCACCCACCTGAGCAGTGAGGTATGTCTGGAGTAAGTAGATGCTCTTTAATATTTACAGTGCCATATGTGAGAGAAGACTAGTGCTTTGCTCTGTGTCATGCTCCCAGTTAGCACTAGGAAACATGAAGCTCTCTCTGCTTTCTGAAGTGCAGGTATTGTGTTTGAAAATCCACTCGTCCCTGAAGAGTGCTCATACAGCACAAGCTAAAGTCGCTCCTTCAGAAAGTACTCCCTGTGGGCTGACATCAGGATGGTCTCTGAGTGCAGTAACCAACTTTTTAGTACCATCTTGAATATTCATCTGTGAACAGATCACTTGACTCTTGCCATCAAGGGTTAGGACTTGCAGCACCAGGTCCTTCCCTTGGCTCACAACAGTTCCATGCAACATTACAGGCTTGGGGAAGAGTGGCTGGAAGGCTTCCCGTAGAAAAGGACTTGGGACTGTTGGTCAACAGCCAGATAAATATGAGTTGGCAGTGTGCCCAGGTGGCCAAGAAGGCCAGCAGCACCCTGGCTTGTATCAGAAAGTGTGGCCAGCAGGACTGCTCTGGCAGGGGGATTGGACTAGATGATCTTTCGAGGTCCCTTCCAATCCCTAACATTCTGTGATTCTGTGATTCTGTGACTAGGGAAGTGATTGTCCCCCTGTACTCGGCATTGGTGAGGCCGCACCTCAAATGCTGTGTTCAGTTCTGGGTCCCTCATTAGAAGGAAGATATTGAGGTGCTCGAGTGTGTCCAAAGAAGGGAAACGAAGGTGGTGAAGGCTCTAGAGAATAAGCCTATGAGGAGGAGCTGAGGGAACTGGGGTTGTCTAGTCTAGAGAAAAAAAGAGGCTGAGAGGAGACCTTATCAGTCTCTACAACTACCTGAAAGGAGGCTGTAGCAAGGTGGGTGTTGGTCTCTTCTCCCAAGTAACAAGCAATAGGACAAGAGGAAACAGCCTCAAGTTGCACCAGGGGAGGTTTAGATTGGATACTAGAAAAAATTTATTCACCAAAAGGGTCGTCAAGTATTGGAACAGGCTGCCCAGGGAAGTGGTTGAGTCACCATCCCTGGAGGTATTTAAAAGATGTGTAGACATGGTGCTTAGAGACATGGTTTAGTGGTGGACTTGTCAGTGTTAGGTTCACAATTGGACCCGATGATATTATGTGTCTTTTCCAAGCTAAATGATTCTATGATTCCATATTTTTGTTTTCAGAACACATTGGCTGTCTTCTCCTCCCAATACAGCACAAATAAAAGCCATAACATGTGGTACTCTATGCAAAAACCAAAAAAATAAAAAAATTTCACAGGTACTTGTCCTATTGTCTTCCTGCCTCTAGAAAACATTTCCAGATAAACTTGTGCAGCTGGCACTGAAGAAACAACACAATTAGACAGTAACGGTGAGAGACTGGATCTGTTTAATTCAAGACTTTCCCACTTGTGGAAAAAAAGTTTTATTTTCTTTTCCTTTCACCCTTTGATTTTAAATGTTTGATGCAATAAATTAGCAGTAATTAGACTCCGTAGGTTTCCATTCCTCAACAGCTTCTAATTAGAGACGTAGCATGCAGCACAACCAGCCTGACCCTGAGCACTCTGTGAGATTGCTCTTCTGGGGCACACCCCATCCTCACCATGTGGCAGCCAAGCCTTTCCCTTCAGGAAGTGGGTGCACCACAGAGTCTGCCTCTCCAGATACTGAAAGGGACTTTCTTTTTGTTACAGTTTACGGTCTTGTCCCTTGTTCCTGGCCAGGGGATGAAGCTTTTCTGCTCCTTCAGGTCCTGCTCTCTCCCTCCCTCTCTCTTCCTCATTCACAGCTGTCTGCAGCCGCCACCTTGGCTCTGAATACATGAGGAAATGTAAGACTGTAGCAGACATCCTTGAGCAAAAAGGACCCTGAAAGCTGTAGATGTGTCTTGACAAATATTAATTCTCTTTACCAATAACTCTAATTTAAAGTGACAGCTTTTAAAACAGCTTTTGGATCTGAGCCATTTGGGCAATGACAAGGGCAGGATAAATCTGGTGAACATGAACTTCAATCCTGACTCAGACTCCAAAGCATAGTCACAGTAGGAATGAAGCTATTAACAAAGCCGGAAATGTGTGAAGTGTCTGCCTATAGATGCTCCTGCTCCTCATCTGAACATGAGTCGAAGATCACGTATATGAAATAGGGATTTTTTTTTGAATGATCATTTTACTAGACCACAAGTGCCCTGGGAATCTGCATCTTTGTGAAGAAAAGACTTTTGTGAACTGTTTTTAAGTAGGATCACTCTTCCCTCTTAGGTTTAGGGAAGAAGAGAGTGGAAGTCAAATCACAGAGAGAGCTCTACAGACTATCATTTTGCATTTTATATTTGCCAGCTGGGTATTTATTATGCTATTTTCACATCTGGATTCTATGCTGTGAATATGACCTTTGTCCCATAGGTGAAAAGATACTTTATCTATCTCAGTTGCAGCTGTGATTTCTTCCTTGCTACTCGTGCTGTCAGTGTCCCACTCCAGCATGCCTCAATTTTCCCTACTCATGCTCAGTACGTGCCCTTCTCCCTCAGATGCTTCTGCTGTTAATGATCAACAAAGGTTATACTACCCAGCACTGATAGTACTGCAAGTGCTAAGCAGCTGCTCACAGCCCCTGTCACACCTACTGCTAGCAAAAAAAAACAAGTACTGCAGCAAGGGCTTCCCTTGTTGTACTGTATGCCATGCAGGAGGATGAAGTGATGCAGTGGCATGAGGGGCTTGTGCAGCCCAGCTGAAAACCCCAGGCCTGTGGTGTGCAGAGGAACAGGGCTAACACAACCAGCCAGGTCTGATCTGGGAAATGTAGCCTTGGGTTCATGCTCCAGCATTGCGTTGGCATAGCGCACTGAAAAAAAGGTAGCAGAAATATCAAAAATAAAAGCAGACTGATTCTGAGCACAAGCAGAATGAGCAAACACAGAGCAAGCTTTGCAAAGAAGGGTAATACCATAGGCAGGAGCACTCTTTTAAATCGTAAATGTGACCCATGTAGCCATGATGTATGAGCAGCGACGATTTCAAGACAGGTGAACAGAGCTCTGTAGCAGTGCTTTCTTGTGCTGCATCAATGAACTGGCAAGGCATCAGATGGAGTCAGCCTGGGATAGCGAGCCCAGACCTTCCCTGGCTACAGCAGCCACCCTTTTATAAGAGGTCTCTTTCCACAATTTTTGCTCAGATGGTCAGCCATGTAATGCTGATAATGACTGCAACTGAGTACTGTTTTGTGAATCTCACAGTTTTCAGGCTTTGGGAAAAAATATCCACCCACTCTGCAGGCTCCATGTGAAGACTCCTAGCATTCTTTAAGAGAGGTATGTATTTGATGCAAATAAATGGCATATTCAGAACTTATGAGTTCCACTCAGCATTTGGTTTTGCAAATTATCACTTTCATAGCTAACCCTCACAAAATATTCCTCATGTGTTGTGACTGATGGGAAAGCTTTAATATCTCATAATCCCAAGGTCAGAGCACAGATCTGCACCTAACTACAAGTCTTTGGAAAGTAGTATTCGCAAATACTCTCCAGTTCTTGAAAAGTTTAATAGGTGATCAGCAAGCTGTTCACTCACCCATGTTTGAGGGTTTCAGAGTACATAATGCTTTTATGGTAGCACTGCTGCCCCACAGCATTGATCTTGTTATTGCTTTCAGGAAATACAGATGAGGCTTTTTCAGTCTAAAGGTACTGATTTTTTCACGGTTAAATCACAAAAGCCCAGTGAACACCATGGTTATTGTATGACTGCATCTTTGCAACATACAGCATACAGCTGGAGTGTCCTGGAAAAAGACCAAATCCCAGCCATGGAGGGGGCCATGGCAGCAGGCTTCAGTATGGTCAAAGGGACCAATCTAACTGGGGTAGGAGGAGAAAAGCCCAAGGTGCTGGGCAACACCCCCAAACTCCTCAGGAGCTTGCAGGGTCCCAAGAGCAAGCTCAGCTGCATTTTTTTTACTTGGAGAAACAAGCATTTTGCAACCCAGATGCGTGGCCTTGGCCCCATAGCACCCCTTCTGCCACATCACACCCAGCCACACACACTCTGCCCAGGACAAGGAGAGATATTCCTCCGCTCCCTGGCCCAGGGAATCCCACCACACTCAACTACCACAGTCTCCTCAGGTTACCACCAAGGTCGTTTTCTTTACAACAGGAGACATTGAATTAGCAACAGCAGGAATTCTGTCAGAGCAAACTCTTTTAATTGACATGTTTATGGCACCATAATGATGGTAGCAAGGCAGAAATAATCTCACTGATCTTTGTTTAATTTGATCATCTGAAGCACTCTAGAAGAGGGGCCAAACAGATCTAATCATGTTGTGGAGTAGAATAATGAACCATCAGAGGTCAATGGGAAAAACAGCAACTGCATCTCTTTTTCCCACACTCCCACTGTCTAACAGAGATGCTGGATGTGGCTCTTTGCTCCTGTTCCTGTCATCTCATCTCCACTTGCTAAGAGAGCAGGCATCTTTGCTCTGCCTGCTGGATATACTGGACTGTGGTGTGTCTGTTCTCCAGGCTTTGAATGTTACACATCTTTCAGAGGTGTAAAAGCTACATATCTGGGAGAACGGACAGCATGGGAAGAGGTTTCTAATAATAGGACTGCTCCTAGGAAGTTCTGAGCATTATCTGTGCCTGTCGTGTCACCTGCTCACAGAAGGAGCTGGAAGCACTCCTGGCAAAATGCATTTTCTTTTCACATTCAGGATAGAAACCATGTTGGTGAAAGACTACAAAAATCTGACTGCTGTGTGTTTAGATTACATGATATCCATAACAACTGAAAAAGTCTTCCCATCCTGAATACACATTCTTTATATAACTTACATGGGGTATTCAGCTATACAATTGTGTAAATAATGGACAAACCTTGCATAGATTTTCTAACGTATAAAACAAACCAGGGAAAAAATCCAAAGGAAGCCATTTTCACAGTGTTTCTGTAACTTACTCGTGCCTGCAATATTTTCCTTTTGATGCCTGAAGCAATGGTTTTGTCTAACAGAGATATGCATGTTCAAAGAGCTATCTTTCCTTTGATGTTGTTAAATATGATCTTAAAATATATCAATGACATTGTTAAAAGCCTGATCGACTTTTACTGCCAATAGGATCTCTTCATTTTATCAGTCCTCACACTGGGTCCAGATTCCTATTACTATCAAAGATATAGGCTGAATTAATGAATGATGCAATAACACATTCTGGTTTAGATCTTTGCTATTAAAGCAAAAAAACCCCAACTTCAGTCCAGACAAGTGACAGAAGCAAAACTGCATACTGAAGGTTTGTTTTACTCAACGAATCTCTGCGCTTCTTTTATATTCATGCTCTAGACTGGTAGGACACAAGCCACCTCCAGGCTAGACACTGCAGAGCTGTGACTGAACAAATAAGCCACAAACCCAAATTTGTTTACACGATGTCCAGACCGGACCTGCCTCACATTCAAGCCAAGCCAGAGTACTCAGAGTGAGCTGTGTCTGTAAGCACACACCTCTCTGTCTGCTCTTGTGGATGGGATCCATTAGTTATAAAATAATCTTATTATTTTTAAAATATTTTTTGTTTTAAAGGAAAATTGATTGTAAACATATTCATTTACCAAATAAAAAATGTATCACAAACACTATACAGTTATTTATTAAAGTCAGGGTTTTAAAGACTAGCTCTGGTTGTTGGGTTTTTTTTAATATTCTTTCTTTTAAAATTTCTTCTGCCTTTCTATTCCTTCCTTTCTTTCAAACTTTTTTCTTTCTCTCTTTTCTGCTTATTTTCTTTCCTTCCTTCCTCTCTCAGTTTTTTAGGTTTTTTTATTCATACAAGATGGCTCATTTTTTATCCATTCCCCTGCCATGCACTGTAAGCTGCTGTGTGGGGCTGTTCAGGGAGGCTGTCTCCTGGGGTGGGGGACAGCTCCACTGCCACACCAGAGAAGCTGTAGGTTCGTCCCATGGGGCAGCACCCTCAGCTTTGCCATTGACATACCTGGTAGGGGCAGTGATACACCCTGAAGTGTGTCCTTCAGCGGGAGGGTAACTCACACATTCAAGTTTGGTTTTGTAAGGCTCCAATTCTTTCCTCATGGGATTTTCCATGTCTTTTTCTTGAGACATCTGAATGCCACCAACTGCAGCCAGGCTGCACTGCACCCTCTGATTTGGTGACCTTGCCCTCCTCTGTGTGCAACCAGATCACACTTTCTTCTAATGAGATTCCCCCCTGCCTTTTATGCTGTTCTCAAGACATACTTGCCATAGCAACCACCACATCAATAGCCATGGTTATCACCTCACATAGTGCTGCTGGCTACCAGATCTTCCAGAGTGTTTTTCCTGCAGCTAAAAACCAGCAGACAGTTCTCACTAACAAATGTTTCTTGTGCCACTCATAGCTGCCGCCCCCCACCCCTCCACCGGATCATCACTCTGGCATTCGATGCATTCACCACTATTGTGCCATTCCTAATTGTTGCAAACCCGCTACATGCCTGAAACCCACAAGGGCCGGTATTTGGCTCAGCAGTTACAGCAGGACTACTTGACTGGCAGGGGATGCTGCCTGCAGGTCAGCAACATAAGCCTCATCTCCCAGTAGAATGTGGCTGTAAATTATTTTTCTCTTTTCTGAGAACATTGTGCTGATGTCCCTTAGCCTCCCTCAGCTGTAGTAGCATCACTTCTGCTTGGTCTCCCATGCACTGGCCCTGTTGCTCAAAAAGTGACACAACTGGTGTTCAATAAAATTAATGATGTTAAGCTCTGGCTGCTTTTAAAATTTTCACCTAATACCAAAAATTGAGGGACTTACTAGCAAAAGAGGTTGTACATACTGGGTGAATCTCATTGACAATTAATCAACCATTTCATTTCTATGAATAATTTTAAAATCCTGTATGTTCAATACAGCTTTTGTTTTGTATTTGAAAATATGTTAAGCCAATTAGGATCCCACTAGTAACTCCTAAGGAGGATAAGTAAATCCAGGGAATAAATTCAATTCAGCAGTGTCCTGGTTTCAGCTGGGACGGAGTTCACTTTCTTCACAGTAGCTCATGAGAGGCTGTGTTTTGGATTTGTGCTGAGAAGGCAGCTGATAACATACTGATGTTTATAGTTGCTGCCAGGACAGTCAAGGTCATTTCAGTTTCTCTGCTGTGCCAGTGTCTGCAGGTGCAGAAGAAGCTGGGAGGGAGCACAGCCCCAACTACTAGCCTAGGATTCAACCTCAGGTTTAGGATTTAGACCCAAATTGGCCAGTGGTATATTCCATATCATGCATGTCATACCCTGCTATCTGGGTTTAAAACCACAAGAAGTAGATGTAACCTATCTATTCCCAGCTCTTAAAAGTGTTTTCTGAGAAGGCTTTTCCCCATTATCAGCACAGAAGCTCCAGATGATGTGGAAGAGTGATAATATAGTGTCAATAGTTTTTAAAAGACTATCAGTGTGAACAATTCAATGTATTTGTATAGCAGCCTGCCACATATCCAGGGAAAAATAATGGTGGTAAATAAAAATGGAGAATTACTGCTGATCGAACTTGTTCAGTTCATTTCAGTTATCAAGTGATTCACAGTGGCCTGATTGCAGCACATATTTATCTTTCTAGGCAGAAAATAAAAGATACAAAGAGCTTCTTTAGGCTGTTAGAAAAAAATAATATGAAAACCTTCCTGGAAGGTAAATTGAGAGGAATTCAATTAGCAATTAGGATCACATTCTTACCAGTAAAAGCACTTAGTGGGGCAAGATTCTTACAGAAATTAAGGATTTGCCATCTCTTGATGTTTTCCAGAGAAAGCTGGATGCATTAGTAGGGAACAAGGCTGGGCAGGTGCTGACCATGTAAAACAAGCGGGGCTGCACAAGGCAGGGAGGAAGAACCAGTGCCGCCAGCACTGTCACTCCACATCACTGGCCATGGGCTAGTCACCCCTCTGCTCTATGGAGAGTGTCATAAAATCTGATCTGATGCTTTTCAGCTCTGGTGCTGTAGTCCAGGCAGTGGCTGAAATGTAAACGCTTTGAGATATCCGCAGGTGGGTATTCTGGTGAGCTGCAGCTTACTTCAGATAAACAATTTATTCTTTCTCAGAAGCTACATATCCAAAGGTAGGACATGGGCATCCTGGTACCCTGGCAGTAATGAATGCCCATGCAGAATCGCACCAGTTTTGATTGGGGGACCCTTCCTGAATGTCAGTGTGACAGGACTCAAAACACTGACTGTTCTGGGCTTGGTTCCCTTCTTTCTCTTGGGCATGGCCCATTTTCTGTGATTGTCCAGTAGTCTCATTTAATGTATTCCCTGCAGCAGTGAGCCTAAAACATAAGCAATGCCTGCAATTCCCTGCTCTCCTCTCCAGCATGTTATACTTGGAGGTTTTGACCTTGTGCAGCAGGTTTTAAATTTGCTACAAGGTATTGGAAGTAACTTCAATAAAAGCCCTTTCAAGCTGCCAATTACCTGTGCACAAGCTGGTCCCTTTCAGTACAGCAGTCCTACAAAGCCCGTGCTTGTGTGCAGTGACTGCAGTATCATGTTTTCATTGTCGTTTCAGCCTGTTAGAAAGCAGTTTCCAAGCTGCCTTTCAGTGCTGCCTCCCAACAGAGGATGATTTGGGTTCTTTGTTTGGTTTAGTTCTGGTTGTGTCATCCCACTTCCAACAGATGGTCATGTGGACTGGACAGAAATGGGAAAACATAACCTGCACCATCTGTGCCCCCTGAGGGTCTAATGACACCTTACCTCAGAGCCCAGGTGTTCCTCCTGTGCCAAGTGAACCCTTGATTTCTTCTGCTCAATTAGTTGTTTCCCAAACCAACTGTGTGACATTAAATACTTGCCGTGCTCAGTGCCAGGAATCTGGCAAGCCAGGAGCCTTGCTGCCTCAGCTAGACTTCATCTGTGGGGGCTTTAAGCCCTCATTTTGTGGAGTGAAGCGAGGATGAGAGAAACTAGAGGAGCTCCAAGTAGTCTTGTGATGTGACACAGTGCATGCAGTTCAGCTCTGGGCTGGGCGGCTGAAGGAAAGGGTTTGTGCTGCAAAACACCTGAGCTCTCACAGAGGTGAAGAGCACGACATTTTTTCTCTGGATGCCATTAAAACTTCCTCATTCATACAAGCTGCAACAGACACAACTGTATTTATTTTAAAGATTGGAAATGCTGAAGACTATGTGGCTGTAATCCATCCTGCTTGCAGCCATCACCTGAAACCATGCACGTTAACTATGCCCAGGCGTATCCCCCCAGGGCCCCAGAGACCACCAAGCACTTGGTTTCTTGAGGACTATTGGCATGTCATTTTGAATGCATGGGATGGTGCTAAGGGGATCTGCACGGAGGTTCAGAGATGGAGGTGGTGGGTCTGCAGCTTTGGGCAGGGCTGGATACCCTGAACACCCCAGGGCCGCTTGTGTTGCTGGGGGCAAAGTTGAGACAGGTGTTGGGGGTCCTTCCCTGAGGGTCCCGCTGCTTCTAACCTTACTCTTGCATTTCTTCTTTTCCCTACTAAGTGTTCAGGCCTCTTTACTGTCCACGATGATTGGTATTAACCCAAGATGGAGCAGGACTCTCTCCAGACATCCGCCACATGCTTTGCACTAAAGCTATGGTAGCACAATGTGGGCCTCGGTTGCCAGAGTTTTTTGCATGATAAGGGGCACCAGGCAGTGGTTTTGTCAATAACAGCAGTGGGAAGAGTTGATTCTGTCATGACAGACACTGGCAGGAGGGGTGCTCGGTGCCCCAGCACTTGCTCACAGGTTGGCAAAGCATGGCTCTGCTTGCCTGCCAGCCTCACTTGAACCACGGCGGGCTGGAGGGTGCAGAGGAAAGAGAAGTCCATGGGAACAAACCTTGCGGACAAAGGTGAAGTGCTAGGAAGGTGTGATGGGTTTGCCCTTGGCTGGGGGCCAAACCACACACCCACGCACCCAATCCCCCCTGCCCCCCCACCCCTCACCTGAGGATAGGGGAGAGAATTAAAGGGGTAAAGGGAAAAAAGGACTCATGGGTTGAGATAAGATCAATTTAGTAACTGAACTACAATAATATTCAAAATACTACTATATACAAATATACAAATATACAAATGAGTGATACACAGTGATACTGCCCCCCCACCCACTCACCAAGGCTCAGCCTGTTCCCGGATAACGATCCTGGAACAGGGAGAGTCCCAAAACCACACTCATGGAACACAGAAAACAGTCCGAGCATCCCAGACAGAGAGCTGACCGGGGTGGGAGGGGGGGTGAAGGCCTTGAGAGAGCGACCACCTGGAGCGAGATGACCCAGAGCAAAAGAGATCTGGAACCAAAAGGGCCGATCTTCTGGAGGGTCCTCACCTATATACTGGGCATGACGTGTATGTTATGGAAGAGATTATTGGCCACTTTGGGCCTCAATCCCGAACCTAAACTCAAATCCTGGGCTAGTAACTGGGGCTGTGCTCCCTCCCAGCTTCTCCTGTTTGTGGACAGCAGAGAAGCTGAAAGACTTTGGCAGCCACATAAACACCACCTTTTATCAGCTTTCTTACTAGCTATTACGAAGAAAGTTAACTCTGTCTAAGCTTAACCCAGGACAGAAGGACAGGCAAGAAACTCCTTACAGCTGGGCACTGGTCTAGTAACTCACCTAAAGACTCTTAAATCCAAGTATGAACAATTTAAAAACAATTTGAAAGACATACTGTGAATTTCTGGGGGTTCACCATTAAAAAAAAAGGTGAAAGAGATTTTTAATTGCCCCCTATGCTAGTGAGCACTTAAACATCACATTCTCCCAGACCTTTAGTTATCTAAGCTGTTTCAAAAGCTCAAAAGCCAACAAAAACAAAATAAAACTAATCCCAGAAAAACTGTTGAAGTTAATGATATTTTAATTTGAAAACTGAAACCAGAAAGTCCTATTCTCCAAAGACCACAGAATTGGAGTGAAGCACAAGACACAAGGTGGGAGGCATCCCACGGTGACCATGGGGTGCAGGGAGCCCAGTGCAGCCCCAGCTGACACAAGGTGGGAGGCATCCCACGGTGACCATGGGGCGCAGGGAGCCCAGTGCAGCCCCAGCTGCCATGAGCACATGGCCTCCAAAGACATGGACTTTCTTCACCAAGCTGGAGGACCCCTATTCCCAGGGGTTGGCAAATGTTCTAGAAATAAAGAATTGATGTACCTGGACAGGAGTGCTGTGGCTTTACACCATGGAAGAAAGCTTAGCTCTGTCTAAAAGACTATTTTAAATTAATATATCATAGTGGTCTCATGTAACACCCCCTGGCTGAAACAAGGCAGGTCAGGGTTTTCCTATGGCTGCTCTCTTATCAGGCTCCAAGGAGGTTGCACAGTAATCACAGATGTTTCCCTGAGAGCTTAGAGGCCCTGGTGTCCCAGCTAATGACACCGGCATTTGTTAGTGTGTTACTTCCCAGCATACACTAGCAAGTAGCCTTAGAAAGCACACCACAATATTAGTTCATGAATGTGCCTTCAGCTGAGTGAGGAAAGCCTCCCACTTCCCAGCCCAGTATTTTAGATGTTTAATAGATGCTTGGAGAGAGGCAGAGAGGAGACACAATTTACTAAGGGTTCAGAGTAAAAGAACTTGCAGGGCCAGGTAAAATAGCTTAAAAGGTTGCTTTAAATAAAATGTTAAATAAAAATCTTGCTTTAAGTAGCACTAGGCAAGATTAGCATCAAATATTATCAAAATGCCAAAGAAACATTAAGAAGGTTTTATTAAATAGCAAATAGCAAAAGGAAATGTACCTTTCTCTGCACAGCAGGGAGGAAAAGGAACCGATCAATGGGGGACTAATGAAAGCATTGAACAATTAAATTGCCTCTGGCATTGCAAATAAGAGCTGTAGACAAGTGTATATAGAAAACTCGATTTACAAGGTCAGAAAAGGACTCATGCAGCCTGCAAAGAAGTCTTTTTTCCTTTGTGAGACCACTCATGACCTAAGGGTCTCCTGGTTATTGCTGAATTGAGAAGTAGGCAGTTGCACATGAGCTCAACTATTTGTGTTTCTCATACAGCAAAATCAACTAATCCATGCCAATTTTGTTAAACTTGTGCTGATAAAAGATCTAGCCCACTTTCCACAGCATATTTTGACACAAGGGCTACTAAAACCTTTCAATTGGAAGTGTGCTGTATGCTCAATTACAGCCACTTGCAACAGATGCCTGTTCTTACTACTTTCTGTTGAGCCTTTATAAGTAGTCTAGTAAATACAAAAAGTGCCGGAATTGAAAGCAACTGATATAAATGAAAGGCATGCTCATCTGCAGGTGGATGAGGTGCCAAACCCGCAGTGTGGCACTGCTTTTCCCCTGCAATTCCCCACAGCAAAGCAGCAAAACAGACACGGTCCAGCTACCAGACCATGAGTAGTTTCTGCTTGACTCAGTCCCAGGATGGTGTGAAACGAGCAATGCCATCTGTACCCTGTTGCTTAAAATTACTCCTGGGGAAATTTGGAGAATTACAGGGAGATAAATCTGCCTTGTACACTGAGCAGATTAATGGAAACAATATTAAAAAAGAGAATTAGTACTTTTATAGATAACTTTTACACAGGGAGTGAATCAACATGACTTTTAAGAATAAAATCTGTTGGAGTTATTTGAAGATATCAACAAACATACAATTAAGTATGAGCTAATCAACAAGTCATTTTAACAATGTAGGAAAAAAATGGGGAGCATAAGAGAAAACGTTATCATGCCAGCCTGTATATGCCTCTGGAATGGCAACAGTGTGTTCAGTTCTAGTCACATCAGCCCAGAGAGCCTGTACTAGAGCTAGAGAGGTATAGCTATGGCCAACAAGGATAGAACTACAGAAATACAGAATGGCTCCCATATGAGAAGAACACACACTCCCAAATAAAAGAGAAATACCAAGTGGGTTACTTGTGGTAGTAAGGAGCTCTAAACTGAACTAAGCAGCAAGAGATGAAGGAGGATAATTCTCTGTGCCAGTGGTGGGAAAGACACTGCTGAAGCATGAAAATCCCCTCAGGCTATGAGAAAGTGATCTGCACATTTTAGCACCTCCAATAGGCTGTCCTGAATCCACCAGTCTATGACTCTTTTTGCTGGTAATCTGATCACATCTTGATGACAATGTTTTTCCTGTATGTGATCAAATTTATAGTACAGCAACTTTCCAAAGCCAAAGGAGTAATGGTAACAAAGCTCACAGCTTTTACAGACTAGATGAATGAAAAGATTAAATAATTTAATATTTTAAAAGACAGAAATGAGGCTTTCCTGAAGTGGATATGATTTTCATATCAATCCACAATGGATTTCCCTTCCAAGTACTCATCCATTCATCCCCCTGTGCCATGTAAAGGTTTTCCTCTAACAAAGATCCTTCTGCAATAGGTTCCACAGCTTGGTTATCTGCTGCATGACAAACCCCTCCTTATGCTTTTTTTGTGTCCTGCCAGCTTTCTTTGGTGCCCCTTTCTGCAGCACAGTATATTGAAAGGATCCAGGCTACCAAAGAACCAAATAATAATAATATGCACCCAGCCTGTTGCCATGTATTTCAGAAAGACCACAATTTAAAAGAACATAAATAGGAATGGAGCATAACAGAAAAAGAATAGGAGAAATACTTTCTCCCTAGTTAACAGGTTTGGTGCATTAAGAAGAACCAGACTTTTCCGCTAGCTATGGCAATGCTAATTCACCCCCAAACCAAGTGGAAACACAAAAGTGTAATTTCAATTGTAATTTAAATTGTAATTATTATCCAGGCAACATTTTTCCTGATCTAATAGCACAATAAGACATTTTATTTCAAAATAGGTCTTTATTTTCTGCAGTCACAAGTCTATTGTACATTAGCTACTTTGCCTAATTTATTGCATTTGACCTTCTGGTCTAGTTGAAATAGATTTGCCCTGGGAGGGTGTAAATTGTTCAAATTGCTTACCTGTGAAAGGGGGATCTTGCTAATGGCAGCCCACGTGCCAGGCAGAACTGCATGACTGCTCCTCAGCTGGTGGCCATGGCCTCTTGGGCCTCCCAGGTGGCGAGGATTTGCAGTGCTCTGTTTGAAAAACAGATCTGTCCATCAACTAGTTGCTGGGAACATCCTTAACACAACAGCCAAACCATTCTAATTCAGCATGGCAAAAAAAAAAAGGACAGCTGTCAATCTCAGTATCTTAAGTGCTTTGGGCAAGGCTTGCTACAGGATGCTAAGAACTGTGGTGTAGTATGTGCTTTGTCATTCCCAGTGCACACTACAGGAATGGATTTATAGCCAGTAGTAGTAGTTCATATGAGCATCCCAAGCCCCTCAGCATTTTGCAGCCCGCTTCTACTTTTGTGAGAGCTGGAACTACACCAAATAATGCTCAATTCATTATTGTTAAATAGAAATGAGTTTCTCTCTAGCTCGTTTATTCACTTCAACTGTCTTTTAGGATCATCTTCTTATGTCTCTGCTCTTTGGAAATAATTTTCATTTTTGGTAATCATGATAGTAACAAAAGCCTCCAGTTCCAGATGCAAGCTCCCACTCATAAAATCCCTGAAGAGTCGACTGCTGGAAACTGGGAGGATCTGCCAGGGAGATAAACATTCTGCTGCCCCTGTTTAAGCAGACACTGCTGGCTGCTCTTATAACCCAGAAATACGGATCTTTGCTCTAACTTAGTTCTTATGTTCACATGAAGAAAGTTGATGGTGGTGAAAATTTCTGGTTTGAAATAATATGTTCATTCATGTAAACTACAGTTTGACATGTGCTATACCTGTTAAGATAGGAGAGAGATTCCCTATCTATGCTGTAGGAAGGGAAGCAGACAAAACAGGTAAAAAAAAATGTTGAGTTTCTCTAATGATTTGTTTGTTGTAAAAGCTAGGCTGAATTTCCTTGCCTAATTTTATGCATAATGATTTCTGAGCCTATAAAAAGCAATAATGTGACCTGTGGAATGAATTTGTAAATGGCTTCACAGGTCTACTTTGCCATTAACTGTGTTTATCCCAGAGGCTCAGAACAAGAGTTTTAAAAGTATTCACTGTTGGCCTAAGTCTACTTTAATTTCTGTTAGTGTAAATGTCCCATCCTGGGTATATTTTTCCTGTAGACTGTTAGGTGAAATTACCTCAGATGGGTAGCAATGGTATTTTCAGTTTTTAAATACAACTCTAAAGCAGTCTGATTAAAAATAGGGCTACTTTACACATCATGCCAGCAAAGACATCTATAAACAACTGCCTAATAAATATTTACTGATTCTGATTTGGGATTCTACTTCTACATCCATCCTCTAAATACAGAAATCTGACTGATGAAAGACCCTTCTGAAGGTTACTTTGATTTGAAATCAGTTTCTCTAACTGGTGCCTGCCAGCCCAGGTTTGCTTAGCTTCTGGGTGTGCTGCCACACCACGCTGATCTTCTTTTTCTCTCCAGTAAAGCAATTGAGGCTGGGAAGGAAGACCTTGTGGTGCTCACGTTTATGGGCAAAATCCCTCTTGTACAGGTAACTTACATGACAGGGGCTGCTGCAGCTGGAGTAGAAAGTGGAGGGAGTACAGATGAATGTGTGAGCCTAGGCAGGAGTCTCAGCCAGAGCCACCAGGTGAGTCTCTTTGCCCTGTGCTTTGTGCATAAACTCGTGTGCCTGCTCATGCAACTAATAAAATGCCTGGCTAGCAACTAGCCCATTGGTAAGTTTTCTCTCTCTGGTTGAAGAAATGGTTGTCGTGGGTTAAGCAGAGCAGAGTTAACTTTTTTTTTCCTTTTCCCTTCTCTTCATAAACAGCTAGCAAGAAGCTATGTTTTGAATTCCTGCTCAGGAGATAATTGATAAGAGAAGAATGTTTATAGTTATTGCTAGGATGTTGCTATTTGTTCTCAAGGACATACATTCAGCCTTTTGGGGGGGGAGAGACAGTCTGGCTTCTAGCCTGGGATTTGCTTTTAGGTAAAGATTGAGAAGCAGACTGACCAATTATTCCATCCCATGCACGTCATATCCAGTATACCCAGTATATTAGAAGAAGAC
>WKFP01015049.1:332697-461125 GCA_011057875.1 Pterocles orientalis | reverse complement strand
CGGGGGGGGGGGGGGGGGGGTGGGGGTCACTTGCACACCTACCCCAGAGCTGAGTGCCTGCTCTGACACAGTCCCCTGGGCACCTCTGGCTCAGGCTGCTGAGAGAGATGTGACACACTGTGGCAGCAGGTCAGCAATGCAAAATTGTCACGTCAAGAACCGCTGGGTTACACGGTTGGTTCACCAGTGTTGGTGGGGATGGCAGGTGGCAGCTCAGCACCAGGGAGGCTTTGGTCCAGGAGACCGACCCCTCTTCTCCTGCCTGATGCCCACCTGGCCAGCAGAGAGACTTCGGGGTGGGGAGATGCCAACGCTTAGCTTAGCAGCTTGTCAAATCCCATTTTTTAAATCTGTATTGTGTAATAAATGATCACTTTATGCTTTTAAGTTGTGCATGTCCTGTTCTCAGAGTCTCCTTGTGCCTGGTTAAAGATACCCAAACTGGCCCAAAAGAGAGGCCATAACACATTTTGGGCTAGGACCTACTTGTGTTCACCTTCCCAGCCCGGGTTTTCCCATGCTGGCGGGGCAGGTTGTTCACCCAGTTTGGTAGAGCACAGTGCTCTTCTCCACAGAGACAGGAGACTCCCCATACATGGTCTTTTATTCTCTCTTCATGGCCCTGGTGAGTTCATTGACTAGAGGGAAGATCTTCCCTTTGATCCCATGGCCTCCAGCCTCTGTTCCTTCATCAGACCCCCTAGTATAAATTATTAATTCATATAAATTATTAATTTGCATCAACGGTCCAGAAATGTTACACTAGTAAAAGAGCCAGAAGCTCAGTAAGTAATTATGAAGGAGCATCTCCACAGTTACCACAGATGAAAGTCATCTTCCAATAGTCTGAAGTTACAGGACAGCAACAAGATAAAATGACACAAATTGATCTGTGGCTTCTCCATGCATATCTCTTCTGTGACTCACTAAATCAAGTAATATCCAGTAATATGTGTTTAATCTGTGCCACTTTGAAAGTAATAAACCCTCATATACTGAAAGTGCAAAAAGTGTCTAGTATGTAACTGATTAATTTCCAGTCTCTCAAAGTAGTGCATAACTTAATTTCCTTTTTTATAATCTTCTTTTAAGGTACAAATTTATTGGTTGACGTCTGTATTTCAGTCCCTTTTCTGCATTTCTAGAAAAAATATTCCTACATCTACACAGAAAATTATAGAATAAATATGTGACAAAAATTCCAAGAAATTTACAGTAAATGTTAGCTTGACGAGCAATGAATCTATTTCTACAAGTCTGCTAGATCTACCAGTAAGAGTAGATTCAGTTATGTGTTTTGTTGATTAACACACTAGAGGCTTTTTAATGGTTTTAATGTAACATTTTAGAGACCTGTATCGCACTTGAAGTTTTGCCAGGAAGGGGTGAGGTTATCAATACCTGGATTTACTAAAAAATTAATTCACTTTTTGCACCTTCACTTTTGAAATGTTTTCCTTACCGTTGCAGTATTATTAATGTAGGATGTGGGTTTAGCCTTTCTCTACATAGTGCCCTTGTTAGCAATTGTTCTACAAAGAAGAGTATCCACCCAGACACAGTGATACATCTCATTTTAAGAGTATAATGGTACAAGCCGCTTTTAATTTATCTAGTTATCACATTTGCTTAATGATTTTGCCTGATTTTGCAGTGGATCTTTTTTGGTAATTAACCTAAATAAGTTTGCTGACGTTACCTATACAAAGAATAGATATTTCATTTCCTCTTACTCATTATTTGTATTCCAATTTCCTGCACTTAACAAGCATAAAGTAAAACAGTGAACAGCTTGATGACATTCAGTCATTTGTATGCATTCAGTCATTTTCTGGAGGAGAGAGGGTTGTTCCCCATTCTGCTCTGTCTGGCAGCATGCACGCCCCAGAATTTAAGATAATTTGCAATTAATTTATGTAGCTCTCTGTGCACACTCAAGGATTTAACTACTTGGTCCACTTTGATTTCTAGACACAGAAGTTCAGTGTACAGACATGATGATAAAAGGTATTAGTAAAAGGAGTTCCAAACACATGCTCTGTTTCTTTGCTTCTTCTGGCTCCTCTAGAGATCATCTCCTTGAGCTTTGTCTTGCCTTTGCCTTGACTTAGCCTCTATCCTGCAATATTTCTTGTAGTCCTTCACCTCAGTGCCAGAGTGGTATTTCACAGACACACGCTTGTTCAGCCTTCCTTCTCAGATGTATTTGATGGGAAAATGTGACTGGGCAATGGGACATTTGCCTATACAGTACAGCTGAGTGACAAAAATGAGTGTGCACCATTTGACTGACCAGATGCAGAGAATGCTATCATTTTGCTTCATTTCGTACTTCACTCTTTGAAACATTTTGACCTATGTCTTTCTTATACTGTCAGCTCCATTCAGATTTTATCAGTAGCTGCTGGCGTTTCTTCTTGGCTTTGTTTTCCTTTTACATTTTGGTAGACCTATTTAACTGGAGTTAAATCATATCAGCATGTTTTCTTCCTCTTCTCCTCTGACTGTTTCAGTGCCTGAAGTTCTCTGTATGGCCAGGGGAAAAAAAATAATTAAAACCAGAAAGGATTCTGAAAGTGCAATGCTTTCCATGACTTCTAATTCAAATTGTAATTTTGATAAAAAAAACACTGCTACCAAAATCTCTAGAGGCAATCCCGACCTCAAAACATCTCTGCCTTTCTTATCAGAAAGAAAAACTCATTTTATTTCAAATAAGCTCCTGCTCAAATCCTCATGTGTCATTTCTTAATCAACTCCTTTTAACTACCCTAATTCTGCATTTTTGATTGGTTTAATCCTCAGTCACTGGGAGAAAAAGGGGGCTTGATTTTCCAGCAATGAGGAGAGTCCCTTGAAAGAAACAGTCCTACATCCCAGTCTCTGCTAATGCACTTTGCATCCAAGAGTCTCTAAACAAAGCACATAAACAGCAGTGGGAGCAGACCAGAACGCAGCAGTTGAACTCCAGCCTCTTGCTGCAGAAGTATTTGCTTATCAATGCCAGAATGCCCTTTTTGCTATGCCAGGAATGGCAGGCATATCACTTTTTGTTTTAATATGTAGTGTTCTAATTATTGCTCCACTGAGTGCATTTTATTTCTCAGCCGAGCCATCTCCTAGGACTGATTTTCGTTCAGTACAAATGTTCTCACTACAAATACTTAACACAAGGAGAATACAAATGAGAAGATGAGTACACATTAAGAACTTGCTTATACAGAAAGTGTATTGATCAAAGGAACAGTAGAGTAGAACACACGCCAGCATTAACGTGCTCCAATTTCCAGGGTTCAAACAGTTTCTTTTCCCATAAGAATGGTGTTGACTCCTTGCTTCTGAAACCAGGCCAATGCAAAGATTTTGTTTATCTGACATAAAAAGTACACAGCATTTCTCTAGAACAATATGATATGGCACTAATGAGCTCTTTGAAAGTAAATGTACCTTCATCAGTTTCAGCAATTACCCTTTATCACTGTGTGAAACCTTACGGAAGAATCAAAATTCCAAAAGGTTTTCGCAAACTAAATTACCACATGACTGTGACTTAGAACAATTTTCATAAAGCTAAAACAACACTTACGTTACCTGAGTGACCACTAATTGCAGCTGAACCACTCACCGTCTTGGTTCCGGGAGGATGCATCCCTCGGGAACTGCTTCTGTCCAGTGGTTTTGGGCTACCCCTGCTGCCTCAGGATCAGACAGCAGTCAGCTCTGTCTGACCTCTAGCAGTGCGAGTGACATCAGGGTCTCTGCAAAGACATCGACCTCTTTGGGATTTTACTGAGAACTTCTCCCCTCCTCCAGCGTAATGGAAACAGCCGAAAGCTCCACTACTGATTCAGTCCCTCATTTTCTAAGGCCAAGATAATATGCCATTAACAGATGAAGAGAGGCAAAGGGCATTCACAGATAAAAGTGTTTCTTTGAAAAAGATAGTGCAAAACAAAGTCCTAGGCTAGAAGCAGAGGGAAGCAAGCCTGAAGCACCACCCTGCCAGATTCCCTCTGACTTCCATGGGGCTGGAGCTGGCTCTGCAGGTAGTATTTCATCTGCAGTGAAAAAAAAAAAAAAAGTGTGCAGTTATAATGAGAAATTTCTACAAATACATAACACGAAGCCTCTTGGATCCTAACTTTCAGACTTTACCATGAAGCAGTATTTTACCACTCAAAGCATCATAATTACTTCAGTAAGACCATTAGTAGATACAGGGCATTATCCAGTGTGTGTCTCAAGATTTGTATATCTGGATACACAGGGCCTAAATCTGATTTAAGTTCCGATCTTTTTTAGACTTATATAACCTTCAGTCAGCACAGAAACAGCATTTAGCTTCCTTTTCACAAAGATCTTGATGCACATTCATCTGCTGCTTGACTATCTAGGTACCAGACTGAGCCTCTCCTCTCACACCAGAGAATTAGTGTTTGTTGGTCAGGACTTACATGGATTTACTGACCTCTGGTTACTCTGTCATCTCTTAAACTCCTCTGATGCACAGATCAACAATGCAGACAATTTATGGCAAGGGCTGCTCAGGTATCAAATGTATGGCTTCTGCAACTTCTGTGGTCTACACTTAGACCAGGTGTAGATGTCAGGAAGAGTTTCTCAGTGGGTCACGGGCAGTACAAAGAGTTTCATCTACACTAGTCCTAGAAGCAGAGCTACTGCTTTTAAACCTGTCACAGACATCTCTACAATCAGCAGTGTAGAAATACTCTTAAGTATGAGAGAGCTAGAAGGTAGAATTGAAAACAAAACACGGACAAACTTGCACCATCTGTTTTGAAATGCCAACACTTTCCCAGAATAACTTGTGCATCACTACCTCAAGACATTCCCCAAAAGCAGCACTTAATTAAAAAAGAGAATTGTTGTCTGAAAAATATTCATGAGTGTAAGGAAGGCAACACATTCATTCTGGTGTGTGTGGCTCAGAGCTTTACACCTGCCTATATTAGGTTCAGTCTCTATGCATCTGCATTCTTTAGTGCTCATCTCACAGCTCCACACAAAAGATTTATGCTTTAATTTGGCAGCCAGGCTTCAATACCAGTGGAGGAAAAAAAAATAGAGAAAGTAAGAGCAAGAAGAGTTGTCATAAGAGAATGAATTCGGATGTAGGATTTTTTTTACCCTAATTCTGAGTAAATTAATAGTGGTGACCTGCCAAAACCAGAAATAAAGACTATGGTTGGCATTGTAAAAGAACGTGAATAGTTCAGAAACAAAAGCCCTGTTGACTTTCACAGGTTAAAACATCTGAAAATCAGAGATGTGTTTTAGTTTCTTAAACACATGTATCTAGTGTCTTTTTAGAGGCTCTGGGGTAACCTCTAGCCCACAGTTCCTGATCGAGAAGAATGCATGTCTCCTGTAGGGTTTGTGTCGTATTTGCCAGACCTGTGCCAGGCCCACTCTAGGGCATCTCAAACAATACTAGCTGCCTATGTTCAGGCCATGAAGTCCCCTACACTTTTTTTAGAGCTGCTATTCTGGATGCTGTCCATAAGAAATATGAACGTGCAGAGCCTCTAATAACCAGGTCACCTCTTAAAGTGTCTGGACATAAATTCAGTGATTAATTTCTACAGTTTTACTTGAAACTTCTGAACAACGACTATTACAAGCCAAACGATATAAAACAGCACTTACTCATGGTAATGACTTGTACAGAGGAAAGGGAGATGACAACCTGAAATTCAGATATAACACAATAACTTGTTTTCCAGCATTCATAGCTGATGGTCTGGTTTTATGTTGTCATCTGCAAATTGGAGTTAAATTCGAATAGCTATCTCTGCATGAACTAGTACACACTACTGTTTGCTATAAAAAAACCCCAACTTATTCTATATAAGGATGCAGTAATTCCAGCATCTCTCCTCAGCCTGTAGAATAAAGGAAGACACTGGGTTCAGACAGTCACTGTGCAGGGATTTATAGATGCACTGGTGAAAGCTTGCGTTTTTAGCTCCAGTGACAATGGCAAATTCAGTTCTGGTTTGTGTTGGTTCGTTGTTGTTGTTGGTTGGTTGTTTTTTTTATTCTAGAGCAAATTTGAGTCTGATTGTTAAACTCGAAATCAGTTTTTCAGGTAGATATGGACCTCAAGGAAGTTGTACCAGTATGTCCTTCTAATCCCATACTGCCCAGAAAAGAAATTAATAACGAGTTTCAAAGTTTTTCCACTTAAGACCATAATGAGTTTAGACTAGCTTATCAGCATAAATTTCCTCACATGATTTCGGTACTGAAGATCTAGCTGTGCATCTGCGCACAACACACATAGCTTAATGGCATGATTCATACAAGCATTGTTTCCATCAGGTTTGTTACTTGCAAAGTACTTCATTTTATTGAAGTCCATTTGGAGACAGTTGAAAACATAAATAGAGTGCAAAGGAAAAAAACACTTTATTGCAGACATGGCTTCAGAGGTGTATGAGACATATTTCAGAACAGACTGTTACACAGCAAATGAGAAAAAAAATCAGCTCTGATGTAAGTGACCAGTGCTTGAGAGCAATGAAGAATATATATACACAGCTGTTCTAACAGCACAATTCTGATACTAATCACAACATGTATCATATGGCACTTATGATCAGAGGCAATTTTAAACAATGTTTATAAAAATGCAAATATTGGACCTACTCCTGCATTGTTGTATACCCAAAGCTTCAGTGAATCTTGCAGGTGGGTGGAGTGAACAATGAGAGCAAACTGACACCCCACCTCAGGCAGAAGGTAGAGATGGAGGAAACATCAAAAACAAAAGACATAAACACTGTTCTACGAAAAGTAAAAAGGCAAATATTATCCCAAAGAATATTATTATTTTCACGAGAAATCTTAATTGCAGCATCCTGACTCCATTAAAGCCAATAAGAGTCTCCCACTGAGATCAGTGGAGCCTGAATTTAATTCCGAAATTTAAAACATTCTCGTATTAGTGTAAACATCAGCCGAAACATCAGCATCTATACAAGTATTCAAGTGCTGTTTAAAAAAAAACCAACAACAAAAAACCAAAACTCAAACCAGACAGTGCCAACCCAAAATGCCAGTACATATCCAAAAGGTAGGTAATTAAAAGAGGTTTTTTTTTTTCAAATATACATTTTAAAGTATTTAAAAACATCCATTTTTTAATATTTGTATATCACTAAGAGGGAAAAGGATCTATCAGAAAAATCTGAATTATTTGCAATGATAAAGGAAGGGCACAGTGTTTGCTCAGATTTATTTGAAAACAGTATTTTTCCACTTTGGAGTCCTGACATATACCTACCTGCCCATTCAAACATGTTTCAAAGCAATGCTGAGGAGTGGCTGTACTTTATCATTATAAAATATACTCCCTCTGTGCACATATTTCAGCATTACTCCTCATGAGCCATTTACACCCATTCATCATTTCAGTAAAAAAGAATCAGAAAGGAAAATTTCCTGAAGAAGTATTTTTTGTCTTTAAACAACTCCATGAGATTTTACATCATGGCAATTTACAATCATGCATTTGGAGATCCAGCATCAGTACAACTTTTCCATTTACTGTTAGAGTTGTGCCTGTCTTCAAACAGTTCTTTGCTAATTTTTGTACGGATATCAGGACTGGATAACAGCTCCTTTATCTGATTCAGTCTGGACAACTGGGCCTGTGTTTCTCTGTGCAAAGCTTCCTTTACTAAATCTGCTTCACGGCTCTTTCCTAAAGGAAAAGAACAATTTAATATATTTTATAACAACTAATGTAATTAGAGTCATTAATGCATGGAGATAAAGCAATTATATCTGATTTGGACAATATTAATTGCTTTTGCCCACACTGATTTTTTTTATAAAAAGGTATTTTGTCAAAAAAAATTATAATTTACATCAACAGTTGCTATCAAAAAGTAAAGAACTGTACAGTGTTACATTTAAGAGAAACTCCTGCCATATTATATACTGTGTAACAGTATCTGCGATGAATATCTGTAGTGGTAATTTTTAGCTTGGGGTTGTCTGCTGTTGACTAGGTAACAGCATGTGCTCTCACATGGAGTGAGCAGCCCTGCGGCCGTGCCAAGCCCTCAGGCGGAGGACAATTGCTTCCACTTATGGCAAAGCCTCTTCCATGGCCATTCATGACAATCCAAAAGCCAAATGCAAAGGGTTCAGTTTCTCTTCAAAAGCGAGGAAGGGACTCCTGGTACCAAGAGCCAGTGAAGACTGGAGCCTCCTGTTTCACCATTCTTGTTGTCTTCTTTTCCACTGTCTGTCCCTCCCAGCGCTGAACAGATTTTTAGCAGTGCAAGCACTTATTAAACCAGTAGACAGTGTCCCTCGATTCAAAACAAACTTTTGATAGGCACTCTGCTTTGTGAGTCTCTTATCACCCAGCACCACTTAGCAAATTTCAGTGGGGAGCTGGAACATGTTTTTGTGGTTATTCTTGGTGGGATATTTGCTCCCAGGCTTTTTGCACAGTGCTCACTTGCTGTTATCATTGTCATTCTCATTCTTACTGCCGCTTGCTGCTTCTTCAGTTTTCACAGGGCTTCCATCAGTCTGTCTGGTTTTGTTTTGAGTTTCTTCTAAATATTGCTGTACAGCTTTCAGCACCGCGTTCTCCACCAGCCTTTTGCTGAGGCTCACCAGCTCTGCATCGTCTGGCTCTGCTGCATGTTTTTCACCTATGCGTCACAACAAACAAGAGAAGGAATTCATTTCCACGGAAAGACAGTAGCTGCAATTGTATCAGGAGCCTCTGTCTGAGCTGAATTTTAAGTTATTAGCTGCCTCTTACTGATTATAAAAAGTAATTTTCCCCTCCTCAAGCTCTGAATCAAAAGTGTTTCATGAAGACGCATACAGTATATCAGATCAAAAGTATTTCACTGCTTATCTTCATTGTAACACTCTAGTAAAAGCCACTGGCTAACACTATGAGCACCAACTCAGCTTACAGAGTAAGAGTGTAAATTTAATTTCTTCTGGACAACAATCATCCATGCCATCTAGGCAAAGATGAAGAACATGGCACATGATGAATTTACGTTTTAGCAGCATTCTTACATTTAGCTGCCTCTGTATTGTGATTTTGCTTAATAACTCTAAAATCTTCTACCTATGTATTCACTGCTTGTAAGTCAAGAGTTTTACTCTAAGCGCAGGTTAGAAATTTTTTTCTAAACAAAGCATAAAACTTCGAAAAACCATATACTCCCCCCTTCTCTTCTGTCTTCTAACTTCAAGCTCTGACACTGAAGAAATGCAAGTTCCAGCAGTCTATTCTTAGATATCTGCTGATAAAAGCAAGAAGCTGGCATTCCCGTTTGTTGAGAGTTCATATGAATAAACACACACAATGAAATAACTATACATAGTGAGGATTCTCATATATCGTTACACGTATTTTGAAATTGTACTTTTCCACAAATCATTTTCCTAATAAACTATATCGCCTACTAGAGCATCTTCCTTTTATTAAGAATGCATTCCAGGAAAAGCAGATTTTATTGTCTGATTTCCACTGGCCATGTAATTTGTTACTTTGCAATTTCTTGCACTAGGTAAATAACTGTTTCCCTCCACCTATATTTAAAGGCCTTACTTTTAATGTCCTTTTCTGGAGTTAGCATTCTGCAACCAGTAACAAGAGCCTGCTTAGTCATACACATCTGGTGAAAAAGATACTACTGTATGCTCTCAGCAGAAAGCTTTGTACTGTTCAATTATCTAAATTTCCTCTTTTTCATATATGTAAATTTATTCAAGTTTGCCAGCACACATACATCATAGTTATAAAAGACTTTTATTGGTCTTCCTAGTGGATTGCACAACCCAGGAGTGATTTCCCTGATAAAACATAATTCATATGAAAATTCGACAGGGAGAGGTTAACAAAACCCTTCCTTTTGAGAGGCAGTGCCTTCATTAGCTGTTAGTAAGAGCACCCCACTGGGGAACAGCAAGACAGACCAAAATCTTCTAGTTCTGGGCCTCTGCAGCACTGCTATTATGGGGAAGGAAAAACTGCACCTTCCAGCTGAAGAGCCATCAGACTAGACCTAGTTAAAGCATTTCATTACATTTCAAAAAAAGTTTGAAAAAATACTCTGAAAAATATTTTAAAAGGCAGCTATGGGAATAGTTCTGGTTAAAACAAAATTAAAAAAAAAACCCAAACAAACAAGAAAAACCATTAAAAATGGGTTTAGCATTTCTAAGAAGAAACATTTTAGGTTAATATACGAGTCCGAGGGAAGCATAGGCACTATTCCCAAACTGACTCAAACAGCTGCATACTCCATGCTCTCTGTCCCACTGCTTACCATGTTCCCTTGCTATTTGTAAATCCTGGGCTCAAGCCTCTCCTTTAACTTAGTTAGAGAATGGATTTAATTTAGGCTCTTATCTCTCAGGAAACGTAAAATATATACGAGCAGCATCTCCTCCCAGCTTTTATGAATTGATCCCACATGCTCCTCTGAATGTAGCCCTTTGATTCCAAATTTCCTTTGCTTTTATTAAAGATTAATATTTTGTTTGTCTCAGCCTATTTATGCACTAGAAAAAAAGTAACACTGTGGTTTCCAGTCGGACAGTTTCTCATTTTTTCAGAATTGCTAGTGAATCACAGGAATTGTTACTTGCACAGCTCCAATGATCCATCCACGCAACTCTGAACAAAATCAATGGGAAGCATGGTGCTCAGCCACTCTGACACTTGACCCAATAGTACTTAATATGCTGACTATGACTAATCAGTCACAGAGGCCTCCAGATACCACAGAACAGTAGTGATTATATTTACTCAGAATGTAATTTTACTTGTAGTACATTATGTATTATTCTTACAGTCTCAAAAAAAGGCCAGAGCTCTTCTCATAAATATTTTCTGCAAAACAGTTCTCACTTACATATATATGTATAAAATCTATAGCTCTACTATTGCGTTTAAAACTTCAAATTCAGTAGATAGCTCACTGTGTAAATAATTTCTCAAGCATGAAAAAAGTCAGACTACTTAAGCATTTTAAAAGTCCAGTTTATATAGCTACAGAAGAATGTTTGGGGTTTTTTTTGTTGTTTGTTTTTTAATATTTTGAGACATTCATGGCTCATTGACAATCTGGAGTCGAGTCTACAGTACCTCCTAAGTGAGCTCTGCACTCCCACTGGGAAGACACAAGGGATCTGACTGACATGCACATCCCTGTATGAAGAGTACCCTCAGATTTATCTGTCCAGCCACCTTGGTGGACTGGCACATGGGTTATATGATTCACCCATGTTTTGTTTATATTCTCAGACTCCCTAAATAGCAGTTGTGTGAGTGTCTGTGGAATGCTAAGGTTCATTGGCATGATAGTTGTATACTATTGTATCATTCCTATTCATGACTGTTGACAAAAAAAACCAAACCACCACACCAAACAAAACAGGTCACATCATAGTAACAGGTACTGATCATCTGTATTTACTTGAATATTTAACACACATGCATATCCTGTTTATATCTCTCCTTCCATGCTGCATCTGCTGCATGCCTGCTTCTTAGATGCATACAATTGCTTTGCAGCAGGCAAACACTTCTTTGTGTAGACTGTCTTGTGTCATAGGAATTATCAGAATATCAGTAAAAAGTCATTGTAGACATGAATGTTTTAGATTTAAAAGTGAGGTTTAAAATTTCAGAATTGCTTTGTTTGTAAGTTCTGTTCTGACAAGGAAACAGATATAGCACATATTTGCATCTATGCTATGCCTCTCAGTACGGACTGTGCCACTACCTTATTTCTCTGCCTGTGAATAAAAAACTTCCACTGCCTCCCTTGCATGTAGCTCAGAATAAAAATGGAAAAAAAAAAAAAAACCCTTTCATTTTGGCTATCCCAGAATTCTCTCCTATAATTTTCAAAAGATGAAAACAAATTCATACTCTGTGCATGTATCTCAATGCATTCATGTTAAGCAGTGCCTTTTATTACTGAAACTTAAGCATACCTGTTGTCCTGAAACAACCACCATTTTTTACAAAAGGGAACTATTAAGTGCACAGAATTATTCAAAAGGGGCTTTATGATCCTACACCGTGCTGCCGGCAGTTATGGACACAAACCAGATCCCTGCAACCAAATCCAAGTTTAGATTCAAATTCACTGCTCTGTCTCTGTACTGGACCAGGTTTACTCTCCAGGTCTACACTCCCTTACCCTTTACAAGACTGATCTGGATTTTGAAACATTGCGTTGGAACAGATCAGATTCATGGTCGTGGTACAGCATTTCCATGGTCCTGACACAGCCTGTTTTAAAGTCCATACAGATATCTCAGATTTGGAGGGAGGCAGAACTTGGATCCCTCTCCTGTTTATACTAGTCCATTTTTTGTGATTTAACTGAAGGAACCAACAGTGGATTCCTTCTACAGGACAAGCCAGTTTTACAACCTCACACCAGCTACGCTCCAAGACAATGTTCTGCAATCCTTGCCTCATGGCCTAAAACATTGGGTTTTGTTTTTCCATCCAACAAGCTTTCATCACAACAAAATGATGCCAACATGGGGCAAATTATAAAGGAGACCCTTCGTATTTTGAATAGGTGACTGAGTCCAACTGGGAAGTCCATACTCTGGCAGCAGAGGTTGCAGTCTGCACCCTGGAGAGGGCTGTGGCAACGACATGCCTCAGTCTAACCTTTGGTTCATCACTTTTCTAATACCGTTTTTACAAAATCTATAAACAAAAAACCCATGAGGGACTCAGATAATTTTTCAAAACCTAAATGTTAAGAAATTCCTTCTGAATGCTGGAAAACTTCATTTTTCTACTTACACTGTGCCTCTTACTGGCACCAAGAAGGCAAGCCAAGTTGCTGTTGCATACACACAAAGTTTTCACCACAAGATTCCCTTTCTATGGGTGTCCTCGGTTAAGCCCATGGGTGTCTCACCAGTGATTCCTCAGTGGCTCCAAGTCATAATAATCCCTCACTATAAAATAATTGATTATTAACCCCTCCATACAGAGGCTAAAGCTTTGCTGGTGTGCAGTATAGTGGGACTAGAAGGAAGGAAACCACGCTAGCTATTGATGGACTATACATGATTTCTTCAGATGGTAGGGTTGGAGAAAACATAGGAAGGCCAATAAAATAAATGACAGACAGACAGATTTCAGCATGTGAATCCATAGTTTGCAATGTCAATGGTGGTGCCTTTATCATGATTCCCCACCTCTGTGTTATCAGGAAGAGACTTAAGACTGAAGACATCATTTATACTCACAACACCCAGGCAGATGTAGGCTACTGCAGGGCTGCCATGTCTGGCTGCAGCCTGAAGAAACATCTAGTTTTTGCTACACTAGGCCTTTGTGTCTACAGAATCTGATTCAAAATTAAATTAAATCAAATCTCTTTGACTTCTTTGGAAATCAGATGAGGTTCCCACACATACATAATGAACTGCAATGTCCTATGCATCAGACCAGTATGCCGAACATTTTCTTTACTGAAGACTTTCAGATAAATTTGGTAGGCCATATACATTAACAGAACGATAGCATTAGAGAAATACCAACCCCCTCGCCCTGCAAAGACAGTGGGTCCACAGTCCATAATAAGCTGAATAACAGGCTACAACCAGGCACCAGTCCGTATGCTTCTTACCCTTGCAACAGACTGTGAATGAGCCAGCACATTGAAGATCATGGTTTTGAAGAAATTAATACAAACATGAGCATGTGCCCAGATCTAATCAACACAATAAGCACAGACAGGAAAGTCGCAATGCTGAACACTTCCTCGTTAATTAGGAAGAACTTCCATGAAATGTCTCTTGAGCGGTCACTTAAGGAATTGGCACAAATAAGGCACTGAGAGGAAGGGTGAAATTTTTATCTTGTTATGACGTGATGGTGATGGCACTTGTGTTGTTAGTCGTTCCCACTTGATGTAAAACAGCATGTGTAATTTATCTCTCCTCTTGGAAATCCAACAAACTACTTTACTTTTACATATGTTGCTCCGTAAATACAGGACCGTCTAACAAGGCAATACCAATCTGTCCTTTGTGCTGAATACATGCGTTTCTAGTTTGCTAGAAAGATGGGGTTTTTTTTTAATTTTATTTGTCTCACCATGGAATAAACCCAACAAAAATAGGAATTTCTGGTAAAGAGGAAATTAAGGGTGTTGCAGCTTTTCATGGAAAGCGGTGCTCTTGCCAGTTTCAGTTATGACAGCAGGAATACTCACAGCTCCTTTCGAGCCAGACGCTTGGCAAATGTGGTAAAAGTTTGTTTTGTTTCAGACAAAACACTCTGAAGCTCAGCAATCTAAAATTTCTGACCACCTCTAAGTGAAGAAACGCAATGTGCTCTGCTAAACCTGCTCTACCTTCTATGAGCATTGAAGGATGCAATACCACAGGCGCAAGCCTTCATAAAACAAAAACCAGATAACTAAGACTCTCCTCCTAGTGTACCAGGATTTCTGTTAAGTATCTTGGTTTTATTTTCCTATTAAGAGACCTGCTGATAGAGAAATATCCCGAATCCCTTAATGTAGTTCAATTAATGAACTTAACGAATTTATAAAACGTCTGGACTAACAGTAAACAAAGACAACCTAACGGGCTGAAGGAAAGATGGCTTAAAAAGCTGTGGATTTTTCTTGATTTTCTCACTGATACTCAAGCAGAGTAATAGCCTCAGTTACAAAAGCAGTTTTACATAACCACAGGAACATCCACTGTGCACGCTGATAATGGGAGAAGCAAAGCATCCAGGCAGATTGCAATAGTAAACATCCAGGCAGAATTACTCACCCATCTTTACCATCCACAGCCCTGCCTGGTGCTAGCAGCCCAAGGGAAACAGTGAGCAGTAGCCTCCTGGGCCAGCAGGGCTAGCAGGGAGAGCAGCAGAATTCTTCCACCCTCCAGGATGCAGCCAAGGGGCAGCCTCCCACTGTTTTCAGAGCCCAAGAGAGTCCAGGCTTCCCTGCTTCCCAGGGAAAAGCTTTATTCTGGAACAGGACAGATCCAGCAGTCCCTCATCTACAATGGCCTGACAGAAATAATACTAAGAATGTAATGCACTATGGAAGACAGCTTAGGTTGCTTCCCCATCAGCCTTAGTCACCAGTGATCATAGAGCTGGATTTTCCTGAATGCAGAAAATCACCCTGTTAGGTCACTAAGTGGAGGGAGATGTGGGCTCACGAAATGCAGCAGCTAACCAAAATTGGATAGGCACAGATTTTAATTGTCAAAGTCCAAATGTGGTGCCAAATACTAAAGAGTCCCTGCTTATAGACCAGTCAAGCTTGAAAATCAAACATTTACTCACAAGAGTGATGAGGGAAGTCTTTTAATATACATCCACCTCTCCTTATTGTTTCCTATCCTTGTTATATTCTCTGTGAATGTCAATTTCATTTCTTCAGGATTCATCTGTTACTATACAATTTCCAACAGGATACTGTTTTGGCTGAGACTTCTTCATGCTACTGTCAAGTAGGCTAAAAAAACCAACCTTTTTTGGACTAAGACAGATGTCTAACAAGTGTTAGCAAGCGAATCTTAACAAGCTGACCCTGTGTTGTTGCTCCTCAAGAGCTGAGAAAAAGACTCCATACAAACTCATACTGTCAAATAGTCTCTCACATAGTATGTGTCTTTCCTCAGGAAAAGCAATTTTGAATATATTTGTAAACTATGGAGAGAAAAGTAAACTTTTAAATCAACATGTATTTTCATTTAATTATTTCAACTGCAGTAACATGAGTTGTGAAACACAGCTGCATACTGCTTGAACGGCAAAACGAAGATTAACTCTTCTCCAAAAAAGATTAAGATGTAAGTATAATTGCACTTCAAGAGGAGGTCCGATAGTGTCCATAAAATACTGTAATAAGTTGCAATTTTTATGGAAAAATGTCATTTGTGAGGTGTTTAACATCTCTGTAATCACACTTAATTAGATCCTAAATCTAATGGAAGGAGGTTAGACTCTCCTCTTTTGGTAGCAGCATCTTACATAGGTTTGGTAGTGTAACTGGTAGTGTCACTACATCTTAAGCTCATCTGTTTTTGATGGGTCTAATCCTTTTCCCCCAGGATTTTGCATGAAGGACGTGAATGCACTTCATCAGCTTCTTGTGCAAACCATGAAGCTATGTATTTGACCATCAGAGCAGTGCTGTTGCTGTCTTTCATTTCATCAATCAAGCCTACAGAATCTGACCAAATTTGTTAATAGCTTTGGGAAAACTAACAAAACACCCTTGAGTCAATTTGAATGTCATTAAAAAAAATAATACTTATCACGGCATTTCCTATCTTAATCCCCTTTATTATATATTTTGCCTTAAGTAATGTATTTAGTTTCTTTCTTTCCCTCCCTTCTGCTTGCCACGTAACCTCCACTTTAAATGTGTTTTTTTTAAGCTAGAATTTGGCATGAGCTTTCACTCTGATTTTGTGAGATGTAGGTGTATAAATGTTCACTGCTGTACCACATATAGTTTTAGGAAAGGTTTGGAAATATGATATTTAGTTTTGACACTTGGAAAGATTAGTTCATAAAAATTTAGACTTCTCTTTAAAACCTCTGTCTCTGAACCCATAAAACTACTGCTCAGGATCTTCTTCAGGATAAACTTTCCCCAACCTTAATCTCTCCCTAAAAGCCCAAGTATACTCACTTGCAAGAACAGCGAATCTTGATGTCCAAAGAAAAATATTCAGGCAAGATAAGCAAGAAATTCAGACATGTTTGGCCATAGTAAATTGCTCTGTGTCATAGGGTTTTAGGTCACCTCAGCCATATGAAATCAGAACAGCAGCAGTTAAAGAGTTAAGAACGCTGAAGGTATGACTACAATTCACTTAATTTAATTCACAGGAATCTAAAATTGTTTCTAGAGTATAACCAAGATTTCCCTACCTAATAGCAACACTTCTTCCATGACAGTAATTCCCTACAGCTCCTACACAGCACTCCAGCAGAATAACAACTCCTTCTCTCTCTTCCCCCATATTTCTACTTCCTCAAAATCTATTCCAGCAGCACTTCAATGAAATCAATCCAGAAATATGCCTGCTGTGCCAAAAACTGAACTAATCGTCACAACTTTTACCAACTTACACTCTGCACCATAATGGATTACTCATTACCATGCCTTAAAATTGATGGTTCTCTTCTCTTTCCGCTCCTTTTCCATTCACAAGTTTTATCTCTACCTAGACAGTATACACAATTCCATCCCTTGCTCTTCAGCATCCTAATAATTCTATTTCTGTGCCACTAACATATATGGAGAACTGCTTATTTATGCCAGGTGGTCTTCTGGTCTTTTACTTCTATAAGGCTAAACAGTTCTGATGTGGAGTTTCACCTTTATTTTTTCATTCCCTCTTATTTTAAAGTAATATTTTTCTCAGTCTTTCTCCAACTCTGAGTAAAGGAATAAAAGTTGGATATTCATGCCAAAAAGCTTTTGCATTTCTCTTCATTACATTCGGAACCAACTGTGAAATCAAAAGGTATTTTTTCTTCACTCCAGCTAAGCAGCAATGCATTTGATTCCATAGTTCCCTTTGCCTTTACATTTTCTACACAGCAAAGTTCCCTCACTTCTATGTTTGACTACAGGGGCAAAAAGTTAATTAAGGATGAGAAGAAGGAAGGAGATGGGCAATGGTTCCACTCAAGAGCAAATTATACCATTTGTGATTTTGAGATTCCCCAAGATGGGTAAACACATGTGATACTTGCATGGCACAAAGCAATGCAGTTTTAACTCCAAGAATGAAGGAATAGCTATACATCAAAGGGCTATGTGCTGTTACCATGCAGGGCATCAGAAGCAGTAACCTAAAGCATTTGAGAATGGGTCTGTCTTCACAGCCTGGGTGCAGTGCCACATTGATCTAGATATTCTGCTGCTGATTTAGGAGCTTATACTTGGAATCTTCTTATGACATAACGTGTTTTTATCCAAAACTCTAATTCTCTAATCTCTTCTTATTTTACCCCTTCTATAGAGATTATGGCTGAAAAAAAAAGCACCGAGGGAATGAAATTCATCTTTCAAAGCAAAATGATGCAATTCATTTGGAACAGAGTTGTTAATATTATTATTTATTCTTATTATTACTATTATTCACTTGTGTTGAAGCAGGCTTTACAGGCAATGCCTCTGTGATCTGGGCTGTGTTACACCAAAACCTCTGTCCTTATTACACCTGGCCCTCCTTCCAAATGTTTCAGTCTAATTAAAACAGAGAACACACACAATGTGTGAACAGGGCAAACAGATGGGGTTAACAGAAAGTAACATTCACTTCATTACATCAGAGGATCAACAGTGTTTCAAAACATGCAAATACTACCAAAAAAAATAATTTTAACGTGAGAAAGGTAACCCCAAACTTTAGGAGGGTGTTCAATCACTAGAATTCACCTTAATCACAGCTTATATTTTGTAGAACTAGAAGAAAAGCTTTTAATTTTGTGCTAGAAAAACCTCTCACATTCTATTAACAATGTGTATGTGAAAAGTAAAAGGGGATCTGAGAGAAGATCAGAAGAAAGGAAAACCTTTTTGATTGCATTAGGCTATTCTGGATAGTAATGGAATTTTAAGACAGCAAAAAAACGTTACTCATTTGCTGATTCTCCTCAGACACAGTAAGTGCTGTAGAAAACATGCCCGATACTTAATACGGTTTTGTTCAATCCTTGTGTGTTGTACTGAAGTCAAAAATTGAATAAAATGTCATTTTAAAATTATTGCTATGATGTGAAGCGGAATGAGTAACACAATAATAGATCATGGCATAAGACATTTCTCCTCTTAGCAAAAGGACATAAGTTATCTAGTGAGAGCAAAAAAAATTTCCGTGCCTGAGGATTTTAACTCACAGGAAACTCAGCAAGCGTCCCGGCAGATATTCAAAGGGATTAAGTCATCAACAGAAAAGGTAACATTAATGGTGGATTTTGAGATTTTTGGGGATTGGGATCCAGAGGAGATATCAAATAAGGAGTGAATTTTCTTTATACCAATTTAGGACAGCAATTCCTAAGAGAACTACAGGCAGGGTGAAGAGCCTGAGAAAACATCAGCTGTATATGCTAACATCAGAATTACAAGTCTAAAAGTACCAACTATTGCAAGTTTGGCAGTGCTGAACGTGTCACCAGTACAGTGTACTTTTAGCTACGTAAAACCCACAGATTTAGTCTGGAGTCAAATGTTTATCAGTTGAAGGTATCTAAACTTTAAACAATGTTTGTGGCATCCAGTCTATTTTCCTTTTGTTAAGGCAGGATAATTTCCTAGCCCTTTCTCCATGCTAAATTCCATAGCATGTATAACCCCATATCCCAGTCTCTTCTGTCAATTCTACTGTTCAAGCTTATGGATACAGAATCACTCAAATTTTAGCAACAGCAAAAATGATTAGGTATGAAATATTACTAAACCAGCAATAATCAGCTGCTGAAAAAGGTGCCAGTCTGCCTTACTATGATACTTTTCAAGATACATTATTTTCCATTTTGCCTATAATAAATCCACAAATAATAACAAACCAGTGTCATCTAAAGGACAAATCCTCACTGGACCAAGGACCTTTGTTTGCCTTGTTTTCTTTGTTTGTCTGAATTAATCTGAAAATCTTGCTCACAACATTGCAAAATGTAAAGACTCTCTGCAGTCCAGCATCTGTCACTGACAGGAAACTTTCCTTGAAATATATACAAAATGTTCTCTCATTTTCTTATATCGGATGATGCAACAGAAATAACCTCATGCTATCTTAACAGCTGCTTAATCATGTTAATGAGTTCCCTCTCCTGCCTTCTGGCTTTGTAGTTTTTGTTTTGGTTTTTTTTGTTTTGTTTGTTTGTTTGTTTGTTTTTTCAAAACTAGCTAGTTCCTACTCTCGGAGCACATGGGCTGTCCCCAAGATGTAGCTCCGCAGGTCCCCAGGCATTTTCTGGAAGTGCCGCCTGGGCACAAGATAACTTATTTTCTCTTTCTTAATTATAAAGTATCTTTAAGGGAGGTTGTGCAGACTTTTTTTTTTCTTTCTCATTTTAATGTTTTCTGGAATAAAGGTTAAAACATGCCTGCCCGCTTCCAGGAATACCACTCTCCATTAGAAAACAAAGTACTCAATTAGCTAGCATTAAGTATCATAAATAAGGCAGAATAAGAGGGGAAAAAAAGCACATTTAAAACCTCAGGTTAGGAAATAGACAACTACCACATTTTGTTTGTGTAACACTTTCTTATATGCAGCTATTTTATTTCTGTAGTAGATGCTTTTTCCACACATTACAATTTCTACATTGTGAGTAGCTCCACTCTAAACTCCCACGGATTAGGTTACAGTACAACTTATCATACGACAATACAACAGATCTAAGCCAGTGAGTATCTAAATTGGGGTCACTATTGATATACAGTAACAGAGAACAGCATTTTCTGTTTAGCATGCACACTTCTTATTTGGCTGTAATATGGATTTGCTCACGCATCACTTTTGAGCACAGAAGGAAAATTCAGCTTTGGTTCTTTGTTGATATTAGATAAAACATCTGTCCTCAGAGTAACATGAAAAGCATCTCTGAGACCCAGAGGCACCCAGCTATGTTTACACAGGTGAGCTCCACAATGCCAGTACTATTTCTTTGGCTATGAGGCCAATTATCCCAGAGCAACTCAGGTCCATCCTATCCAGGTCTGCTAGCCTCTAAAACGGCACGGCTGCATCCAAACTACCTGCTGGGAATCGACTTGGATTGGTGCTAACTCCTAACTAGTGCCCAGGAATTGCTGCAGAAGGTGATACTTGCCAGGGCCAGAACCACGTCAGGGCCCACAGTAACAATTTATGAGCATGGGCAAGGCAGTCCCAGCACGTGGGTGCATCCCCAGACACCCCTTCATGCAGTACACACGAGTCCAAGACACATAGGGTGGTCTGCAGAGCCAGGGTGCATCAGCAACTAACAAAGCTGAGGAGCACATTGAGTCAAATTCTGCACTCATGAAACAGTTACTTCTGTGGATTTCTGCTGGCGGGGGTTTGAGTCGTAACTCCAAAGCAGCCCAGCACAAATTAAAACAGAAATACGAACTCACAACAGTTTCAGAGAGTAAAGCAGAAGTAGATACAGTAATGTGTGTACCAGAGGACAGGATTTGGTTCCAGTAAAGCTGTGGGAACAACACAATTTCTATTTCCTCTTCCACTGCAATGAAATCCTACAGCTGTAGTGCTGACTTAATCTCCAGAAGTGAGGGAATGCAAAGGTAAAATTCATAACTAAATATTTAGACTTTCCAATGCTTCCTACTTTTCAGGGCAGGCCTTACAGCACTTCAGAAAACCATGCTGCTCCTTCTACTGTTTGGTGAGTAACAAGTGGCACAGTTTGTATAGAGAGTTGAGAGGCACTGTTCCAGAGTATTCATAAAAGTCAGTAACTGACTTAAACATTCATATGATAATTGATACGAGAAACAGTATTAAGGGGATTTCCATTATGCACAATAAGGTATTTGGATGTTGTTCACTGGGAATATAGGGCAGCTTTTAATATTTTCTGATAGCAATGGCCTGTAATTTAGCCTTTGGAAATCAATAAAAACAATGTTGTAGCCTTTGCCTTATTCAATAGCATGCTACGGTAAAACAGAGTTCCTCTGAGAAGCCAGTTTTCCTTTTGCTGTGGCAATGGTGTTACCAAGACAATCTTTAAACCATCTTAACAATTTAAAAGGCAGAATATCTCATATCTAGGTGTCTTTGAGGTGAATACAAAACATATTTGCCACTACTAAGTAAATGTTTAACCTGCATACTTATAAAAGTTATGTCAAATCTAATACAACACTTCCTCATCTTAACTGGAACATCTGCATACAGGACAATCAGTGAAGTTACTCTCTTCAGTTCACCCAAGATATATTTAAGAATGCTTACTTTGTCTCTTGCCCTTTATTCTCCATTTCAGACCCCAAAGGATATAGGATAGCTGCAGACACACTGCTTAAGCAAACTAGCATAAATGCAGAAAACATAAAAGTCATCTTATCTTCCTTCCAGGCCCACTCTCGCTTTAAGAAATCATGTAGGAAGTCTGCAAGACCCACGGCAGCAGGCTGCCAGCGTGATTTTTAATGTCCGGGGCTGCAAGAACAGTACTTTACCCAGGCTCCTTCCCTTGCTATGTATGTACTTACAAAGAGGATTCCAGATGGAGTTGGCAATTTGTTGGCTTGCCATCTGAACCAATCTCTCTGGTATTATTTATAGAAGGTCTGCTTTTAAATGGGCTAGCTGATATTCTTATCCATCTCCCTGCAGCCCTTGACTCCAGGGACTGCCAGCGACTGTCACAGCCATGACACTTGGCAGGCTGTGTCCTCAGTTGGTATAAATCAGCACTGTTCTTGCTTACTGCTGCTAAGGGTTTCACTTGACATTTTCACTACCGCTTGATTCATGCTCCAGATAATCTGTCTCACTTTCATGGTTTTACTTGCATGTTTAGCAAAATCTTTAAACACTGTTAGCTTGCTTTTAATTAAATATTCCAACTGAAGTGTCCTTTTAGACAGCTTCCAAGCACTGCAGTGCCTAAATGGTATATTATTGTTGAAATTATTATTTTTATTTACTATAACCATTATTAAAATTTCCAGTTCAGTTACTGTACATTGGAATTTTTTCTGAGACTTTATCACTCTCAGAAAAGTATAATTTTTATTATGCAGAAATAATTTTGTGTGCAAAAGCAACACCTATTCCTATTTATGTTATTTTGCAAATCAACAGACAATAGTTACCTGTCAAATATTTCGCCTTTGCAAAAGATGAAAGCTATTAGCCATTACAGTATATTTAAAAAGAGTCATTCATTTCTATTCAAGTTTTTGGTCTACCTTTATGCTGGAGCTTTACAGAACAAAGTAATTGCACTTGAAAGTTTTGGCCCCATGAAAAATGGTATTCACCATTCTTTGGTCTCTACTGTTGGTTTTTTTGAACCAAGCAGCAGCACACTTTGGCATACTAAATGCAATTTTCTGCTGTAACCTGCCACGGCAGCTGGCTGCCCACAGAAATGCCCAGGGCTATTTGACTGCTATTGCAGCAGAACTCACTCATATTCCAAATCACAGTAAAGCTTCCTTTTTTCTAGACCGCAATTTGGAGTGTTTTGGATGTACTCTTGGTCATTCCCCTCCGACAACAGGGCAAGGAAATGACCTATGGTAGATGGAATTTAAACTGATACCTATATAACCTAAGAAATACAGAGCTCAATTCTGTATCTGCTGAAGGTTCCTGTCTTCCCAAACATTTGCCAATCAATTTAATTGAAGGAGCATCAGTGTGCTCAGTAGGGAGATCAAGAAAATACTACTTTTCCTTTGGAATTTGCTCTTTTATTCATGTGGCTCTTTAAATGAAATACCTCCTGGAAACAATGATTAAAACATCTGGCTAATGTCACACCTAGAAACTTCTCCACATAAGCAAGTTTCCAGTGCATTATTTCTCCACGTGGACTGCCTGACCTTCTAGCAAAGTGTACTAAATAGTTCCTTGGACATAAATTTTAAAATAGAGAGCAAAAGCAAGAAAACAAATGACAGAAATAATTAATTGATCAATGTGCAGTAAAATAAATATTTTAAGGAAGGTCTCTCTCCTTGACAGAGATGATTTTTTTTTTCTTTTCTTTCCTTTACAGTGCTATACATATAATAGCAGCAATACTGCATGGTACTGATAATCACCTCTTACTGCATTTTATTTAAACCCAGAGAGAACTGCATAACCATAGTATAGCTAATAGTGCATTTTTCACAACCTCTTGAATCAGCAGCCTGTGTTAGTCTGACAAGCATGCTGACTAGTTCCAGCAGTGGTGACCTTCATATGGGCTCACTGAGATGACAGGCTCAGTTCCCATAATCTGCAAAGAAGCCTTCAGCTGTAAACAAAACAATATTAATGTTGTCTCATCTTTGCTCAAAGAAAAACCCCATATCAGAGTTATCCACTGCAGTACTAACATGACTAAACAGTGAAGAATCTTCTCTGGTAGAATTAAATAGATTACTTTACCTAAAAATCCACAAATGGCTCATATAATGCCCTCCAGAGCAGAAATGAGGTATAAACTTGCATCAGTAGTTTCATTTTCTTCCATGGCTCTTAACATTCTCAGACTGGTGTTAACTATCACTTCTTTGTGAATAAACTCATTTCTGTAATTCTCAGAGAATTATGGTTTTGCAGGTCAGAAGAGGCATACAAATATAAAGACAAACTTCTGGTGAAACAGAAGTAGGATAAACGCTACAGGACCTTGAAGTTAGCCAAGCAATGAGAAATACAGCACTTTATCCTGCGGGGGAGCAGCAATATGACGCAATAGAACTGTGAGGGATGACAGAAGGGAGATACATAGTCCATATACCTTTCAGAGATTCACCCTTCCAACTATTCTTGCTGCAGTTCCTGAAAAGCATTGAACTACAACCAGGCAGGTCCTCCTTGATCTCTCTGTCCGAGATGAGGGTAGGTGCAGAGACATCATTTCACTATTCTTAAGAACGCTGGACTTAGCAGGAAGACTGACCCATCTGATGTCTATATGATCTAATATTTGATCCACAAGCATCACTGGATCAATCTGCACAGAAACAGAGCTTTTTACTTTAGACACGGTAAAATCCCTTTCATTGCACCCAGGGAGTAGTACAGTTTTACTTTATCTCAATATAAATGTTACTACGGTGTCTTTCTCAACAGACTCTATTCTAGTCAATGTGTCCTCCACCGGAATCGCTAATCCTTCCCACACGCCAGGAAAGCTCCTTGCCACCCCAGCATCCTCTGCTAGCAGCAGGAAGCATGTGCGTATGTTCACAAGGTATCGAGCCTGCTCATCACTTTGCAAGATTGAGCCCATGTGTTTCTGAAGCAACAGATATTCTTTACTAGATCCAATCGCACTGTGGAAGAAGTTATTGTGGCTAGGTGACGCTCACCATCATGTGCCACAGGGTTTTTAAGGATTCCTTAATACACTTCAAGAAAAATTAGCCAGGTTAGTCAGCCAACAAGGTAGAAGTGTTTAAACCTACTGGCATGATCTTGCCTTAAAGAAGTGCTCGCATAACCTGCTCTGCTGTGGATCAAAGTACACCGTGTACATCACCAGTGCACAGTGTACATGACCAGAGATGGTGGCAGCAATGACTACATAGCATCAGCAACCTCTTCAGTTAGTGCTTCTGAATCTAGAAGAGGATGGGGTTTCACAGCCATAGAGCCATTACTGTTTTGCTTATCTAACAACAGCCAGCATAGTACTTTGTCTGTATCAATATTTACCTGTAACAAGTGAGGTTAACTAGAACTGTGTATGATCAGGTATTTCTTGCTAGAACTCACTATGAAAGATGGCAGCTTGTAGCAACCCACCACAAAGTACAGGCAGGGTTACCAAAAGCATGGCCAGTTTTCACCTTGAGGGTCTTATCAGGGAGGCAGGCATGCCAAAGATCACACAACTGCCACAGAGGCCATAGAGAGAACTGTAACCACAGCAAAGGTGAAAACAAAAGAGTTATGTTATGCTTCTTCTGCCAGTCACTTAAACAGATATAAAAAGATTTATATAATTCTCTCTCCCAATGTGTTTGGAACCTAATACAGTTGCAGAGTTACTGACAGTAAAGTAACAGTAGCATTCAAATTGAGGTCAAGTGTGCCATTCTCTATGTGGAAAATAAACACAATTTCAACAATATAGGAGAAATCTATGCAAATACTTCTGCAAAATATTATGTGTCATCCTATAGCCAAAAAGGTCCTTATTTTTTCCACCTATGCAAAGTGATGGTTTGGCAATTATGCTGACAATAAGATGGACATTAAGCTATCTACTCTTGAATACTTAAGCTAATTGACAGTCTAGATAGGACAGACAGGAACAAACTGCCCACAAAAATATCCAGGAGAGAAGTTTTAAGAGGAACTTAACCATTAGTGCAGATGTTTTCTGCATCCAGCCCCTGGTGTCATCAGTGGAAGACAGAAAAACAACCAATATATTGCAGTAGCAGCAGGCTGCGCTTGGGCACCCAGGCAGTTCTCACCTTGCTACACAGTCACAAAACACTGGAGGCTGGTTCTCTGCCCACAGGCTTTTTGAAAAGTAATCACTAAGTTTATTACAGTTCCATCTCCATCAACATGGGGTCAATTTTAGCAACCTCATCTCCATTCCAAAGTTTCTCTTCACAGTCTTCTGAACTTTTTAATTACCCTTTTTCATTTTCATCTTCTCTTAATGCAATCCAGAAGTGTTGGTACCTGTCCCATCATGAAACTAGTCAATTATACCAACTAGCTAGTCCTGGTCTTCTGCTTGCTACAACTGAACTGAACTCTCTTCCTAACTTCTCATGGGATTTCAAGTCCTTTAATAAAAACAGGTTTGGCTATGGGCTTTACTCAGGTTTCTCAGTGTACAGTAGTTAGGGATCACTGTGGTCCAAACTACTCCCCAATAAGGCCTTCAGCCCCACATATGTCTTCACTTCATACATAAGTGCATGTCACATAAAGATTAGACTTTTAATGAATTTACAATTTTCACTATTTTAGAACAGTTACAAATTAACCTGGAGATTTTTTTAATTATGAACCAAAGAACTCCCTGTCTTTACTCTCCCCCCCCGCCATCAGTCACACAACTTAACAGCAAGGCAATCACATTGTACTTGATTGACCTCCAGAACTCTAGTTGCAATTCATTTTACACAAAACATCCTGACAGGAAGGTGGAAGTGAGCCTAGTATCTGCAATCTAATGGATTATAGAGCAAGACAGTCTGCTGCACACTTACGAAATAGTAAAACAGCCTAATTTTAAAAATTATATAATTCTATACTTAAAACTGCCTTTGATATATTTAAAAGCCTGTTCTTCTCTCCTCCTGGATACCTTACAATGAAGTTGAACTTTACGGTTCATCTAAACCCCCTAATTTCTCTCACAGATTTTCCTTAAATCTCTGTTTTCTCTTTGTCTTCAATGGTGTGTACAATTCTTCTAGCAGTCTAGCCTCATTACTGAAGGATTATTTTCAACAGCCAATGCCAGTCCCAAGAATGGACATACAAGTAGAGATACTCATGATTCACAAACACTAATGACAGTCTTGGTTGTCATCAGGCCTGGGTTAGGCTTATTGCCTTGCTCATGAAAACTAATGTTGTTGGTTGCTGGAGGAGAAAGACTTGTGTAACTTTCAACTTTGACATGGTAAGTACTGAATATTTAGTTTTGGTTGGGACCACTAACTTTTCTTTTCTTCCAATAGAGAATGGAAGCAGTCTTAGCAACCCAATCACAGGCACTCTGAAGTTGTAAGAGGGAAAAAGACAAACACCACCCAGTTGTTATTAAAAAATTCATTTTGAGGAATGCACTTCTCCTTGAAACTATTTGCTTTTCATCCACATCACGTACCTCTCTGCCTGTGTACATCTTGTACGTATGAGCGAACATATGCATAGGAGTGAAGAAACAATATCACACAGGGAGTCTGGCAAGACAGGAAAGAATATGAGCACTGGAGAATAGAGTGTATATAGGACTCATCAAGCTCAGCTGACGAGTGTGTGTTTTGACATTTAGGGAAGAAGGAGGGAAAAGAATAGTGTCTTTATAGCACTAGAGCCTATATCACTTTGAGCAACTAAGAGTTAAAACGTCACAAAACAGACGCGAAAAAGACACACAACTTGCAGAACAAAGAGCTATCAGTATTGGAAACTAGTTAGCCTGGAAAATGTACAAGGGCTGTTTAACAACAGGGACTGGCTATTTGTGATAGGCAAACCTGTTCTTTCTGTCTCTCATGACAGAAAGCCAGACAACGCATCTTTGCTATGTGGCTGTAGTTCAAGTAAAAAATAATTCATGATAACTTATAACTAACTGCAAATTTCACTAAGTCATTGATTTGCAAATGTAACTTCCAGTATTTTCAAAATCAGTTTAAGACTGAAATAAGACAGTTGCATTTCATTCACTGAACTTTCCTTTACCATCAAAAACCAATCCCTAGTTTCATACAGTTGGGCAATCTTTGCTCAGGCCCAAAGAACAAGATCCTGACTGAACGTCCCTGGCCTGGCTGTGCGTTGGAGCTTGCCTGCTTGCCTGGTCCCTGCACACAGGTTACACAGCCCCAGGCCCTGCGTTCATTTACTTACTTCCACAGTTATCTGCATGTGTTATATTCAATAAGTTTCATGTTCTATTTTGATGTGACTAGCCTTATTTCACATCAGTAATTGTCTGAGATGGGAATTTTGTATGCATTCAACATTTAACAGCCTTTTTTAACAACTTTTGGCCAGTACAGCAAAGACTCTTATCCTTGGTTTCCAATCAGGTAGACAACAGGCTAACACGTATACAGCTAAAATGAAGTGTAACAATGCTTATTTTGTAAAATGCTTTCTTTTATGCCACATTAAAAAATGTCACGCTATGAAGTTAACAAACAACTTCAGACCAGAAATAAGCTTCCAGTTAGATAATTTCAAAAAGCAGTTAAAGATAATTTGAGATCATTTTCAAAATGAAAAAGCACTTATTTAGCATTGCCATAAGCAAATCAACATGAGGTTTAACTCCAGTGCTATCATACAAGAAATTCCTTCACAATCTCAGAAACATAAAGAATTAACTGTTATACTCTGCAACAGTAGTTTTTTTGCAATGTACACTCTTTCAAAAGCCCTTCCTTAACACAGCAAGCCAAATTTGGAAACCCCTACCAACTTGACTGGAATTTAACATTGTTGAATGAGAGAACAAATCAAGTTTGTCTTTTTTGTTCTGTTTTATTTTAGTTTTTTAAATAAATGGATTTCCACCTTAAGACTTTCAATTTAGAAAAAAGACTTAATAAATTTTATCAAATTGTACATAACTATTATTTCCATTCATAACTTCCTTCAAATTACAGGAACCAAAGGAGATCTCTTGCACAAGATCAGGATAATATCAATATGGTTTCATTTTATGTACCTAAAACCAAAGAAAAAAACAGTCAAGCCACTGGTTATTTAAAAAGGGTTGTCTGGTAAAGGACTCAACATAGGATGCACAGATGAATACGTATAAAGGCAGCATTTGGAGATGCTGAATCAGGTGTCTGCATCCCTGTAGAAACCTCCCCAGCCTTAGAACGGTTACGTGATCGTTCACTGAGGCAACTGAAAGAACAGGTTCTGAAGGTCCTAAATGCCTCAGTTGTAACAGCTTCTACCCACGCTTTACTTGTGTCTCTGTCTCACAATCAGTGGTGAGAACAGATACTTCTTTCCTTCCCTTCTCTGCATAATATTCTAGCTCTTTGCTCCCCAGAGTACATTCTGGGAATTGATTTATACCATATGTGGCAGAAAAACTTTAGTTAGACAGTTATGAGTAAAATAAACTCTATTTGTTGACATGGCTAATAAGGTTCATCACAAAATACATATTTAAGTTGTGAAGTTCCTTGCCAGAAGATAGTACAGATACCAAAAGTTTACATGGATTCAAGAAGTGACTGGAAAAATTCTCAGAAAAAAAAAATTATTAAAACTTAATTATCAAGAACGCCACCCTGCTTCACCTTGAACTACTGCAGCACTGGAGCTGTATTTTGAGGAGACATCTTTTTATGCCTGCCCTTTCCTAATGGTTTTATTAGGCACCCAGCACCTATGATGCTGGGGAAGAGGATCTTAAATTTGGTCCAGAATAACAATTTTTATGATCTTACCATAACCATAAAAGTTGGCTAAATGTTTTCCAAGGTTACACCTGTATTTGAAGAGAAATGAGAAGGATGTGAAACTGTCTTGGGTCAGGACCACCACCACGTGGTCGCGACCCCCCCCCCTTTCCCCCTCCCCTCCCGGTAAGATGGGAAAGGGTAGGAGAAAAGAAAAAAAAATGGAACCTCGTGAGTTGAGATAACGACAGATTTTTAATAACACCACACAAGAAAAACAAAAGGAAAGAGAATATAACAATAAGACAAGGTATAAAATACAATGGAAACACTGATACAATGAATATCTCACCACTCGGAGTCTCCCAAAACCAACCGCTCAGTCCCCCCAAGACCCGGGCATGACATCAGCATGGTATCGAATATCCCTTTGGCTACCCACCTCCCAGCTTCTGTGAGGAGTTAACTCTATCCCAGCTGGACCCAGGACAGAAACACATACTGTGTGCGGATACAAGATGTAAGCAAGTGCCTGTTCAAACTTCATAATACAACTCAGCTTCCATTCTTCAGTACATTGGTGCATTTCACTCATAGGCATCTCTTAATTTCTAAGGTTAAATTTATCTTTTGTTTTTAAACAAGGCAGATTAGGCAATGGTTAAAGCTAAATTCAATTCAGACTTGATGTGAAATAGACCTAAACTCAAACTTTAAAAAGCACACCAAAGAAGTGAGCTTCCTCACTCAACACAAATACGTACTATGTAACAGTAGCAGATAATACAATCTACAACACCTTTTGAAACTACTCTACATACGAAATGTAAACATTTCCTTACTGCATAATGAACTCTCAGCAATTCAATAACTGGCATTTGTCAGCTGTGTTTAACTTGAGACAGCTCAGCTGAAACAAAACTTACAGGAAGACCATAATGAAGTTTGAACATTTTCATCTTCACTGTGACTAAAGAGAGTCAAGTAGGATGGTGAGCTGATGTTTACTGCAAATGCTTGCCTTTATTTAATATACGTTTTGTTTCTCATATACAACAATCACATGATTGTGATTTGCACCTGCAGGTTTGCTAACCAGGATAATTTAGTGGCAATAAAAAGCTCAGCTTAATTTCCCAATACGATTTGTTTAGAGGCCATCATGACAATATGATAGGAAGATGAAAAACAGATGTGAAAGTCATTCCCTTCTGTTTGTTTAGTGTGCCCAGCTTCAAACCACCCATCTAGCTGGGGCATGGCCACACTAGGTGCTACATACGCGGCAGCACCTCCTCTCACCACCCAGAGGGAGAACAGGAGAGAGGGAGGGAGGCCAAAGGACAAGCTGAAAGGAAAGCCCTTTCTCTTCTCTCTTTTTTCTCCAGACTGTGCTGTACTGAGGGGAAAGCCAATTATATCCATCATGCTTGTCATGTACTTCCTCTATCTTTCCCTTTTTAAGATGTCTCAGTCTATTTTACTCCCCCATGAACATGGTAAAACTGAGACACTTCTGGTTTTTTTTCTTCTCATTTCAGACACCACTCTCTTACCTCATCCACAGCCAGATCTCCTTGCTCCAGATTCCCATCATCCAAAAGAGCTATTGCTCTTTTGTGTCTTTTTTGTTCTGTAGACACAGAACAATCTTAAAAACAAATTGTATTTTCTGTCTGTCTTCATCTATTCTGTACATTATAAGTGATATGCACTAGCTACTTGCTTTTAACATGAAGACACCCTGTACTAGCTGTATGATAAAAAAGTTTTGAAATATCAAGTATTCCTAGCCATCTTCCCCACGCAAAATTTACAGCATTTACCTACATACCATGACCTGTGAAGGAAAAACATTTTAAAATAGGCAACTCATTTTCTTGCGGCTGTCTTCTAGATTTCTTGCCCTCTTGGTGTACACATTTATTTTTAACTGATGATATAAACTCTCATTTTATTTATGCCTAGACAGCTTCCTGAATAACAAAAATTAAATATAAACCGGAATACTGGATTTTCTAGCCTACAGCTAATGAATTATGTGTATTTAATTAAAACTGATTTCAGACACAATGTGACAGAAATTTGGCTGCATTTTCTAGAAGAAAGGTTGAAAATATTTCACTGAGTAAAAGTCAAGAGTATTTTACTGTGTAACCAAATTTAGGACAAACATCAATTGCACTTGCTTGACATCCTTTTTCATCTTTTCATCTCTTATTCTAAATCGCACTTGCCAAAAAGGAAAATTAAAATACTCACTTTAGTTATAGTTGCTTAGAGAAATGGGCTGCTAGAATGCTCATGAACAAGATCAGACATAACCATTTACCTCTATTACAAAGAAATCTTAACCTACTTAGTGCAAATATAACTCAATTTGTCCTCACCTATGCCCATCCTTTCTCTAAAAAGCAACTACTTAATTTTCTAAAAGGTGAAAAAAACCAAACCCAAACCCAAGGCATGCCCGCCTGCTCCCCGCAGCGCTCCCCTCCCCAGGCGGCAGCAGCCAGGCTGCACACAAATGCCCACTTACTGATTTTTTCCTGTCCTCTGGAGAAAGGAAAGCAGCAGAGCTGGCCCATGGCAGCTACCGTTTTATTTTATTCTTCGTCCTCTCTGCGTCCACCTCCAGTGAAAGCTGCAGATCAGCCTGTATCCTGTGAAGAAATTGCTTATTCTGCGCCGGGAGCAAGCAGAAGACCGCCAGCGAGGAGAGGGCTCGGCTGGGCTGGGCTGGGCTGAGCTCGGCTCGGCTCCGCCCCGTGCCTCCGCTCCGGCACTGGCACCGGCACCGGCGGCGGCCCGCGGAGGTGGGGGGGCGCTCGCACCCCCTGCATTTTCTTCCATGCCATGTAATTGGCGTTACCGACAACTGCCCGATCTTCCCTTTCTCGTCCTTACGTCTAAGGAGGGACGGGCACTTAAAAAATACAGGCACAGACTGGCCACCTCAAATAAAGCGCTGGTCACGTAAAAAGTGTAAGAGTGGCCGTGTGCTCTCTGCCACCACTGCTCCCCTCCGCGAAAGTGTGCTGAGAGAGGGGACAAATGTGGTTAAGTATACATGTTAATTATATATACTTAATAAATGGGATCTCCTTCTTTCTTCTAGAAGAAAAACTGAGGTTATTAGACTAAGCAAGGAAAAAGCTGGTGGAGCTGCTGGAGGAGCAGCAGCCCTAGCAAGAGAAGCTCAGAAACAAACTGGGATTATTGCTCTCAATTCAGGGGGAATTCGCTACCAGCTTCAGTAGGAACAGAGCTGGTCACCTTCCCTCCAGGTTACCAGCCTGCCTTCTCACCAGCGTAGGTATTACAAGTGTGGCTGATGAAGGTCACCTGGTGGACATAATAAACTCAGGCTTTTCTAAGGTAATAAAAAATGACATGCAACATCAGTAAAGAGTAAATCAGTGATTAAAGATGAAAAATAATCAAAGGCAGTCCTACAGGGATTAGTACTACTCCCATCATTACTCAACACAGTCATTAATTACTTCAAAGTAAATAAGTAATAAGATTGGCACACACAGTGAGACAGGATAGTAAATGAGCACTGCCTGTACAGCTTCATCAAACTAGTCTATTCCTCCAAAGTATGCAAATAAAACCAAACGTAAAGACATGTATTTTGTTTAAATATTCTTGTATTCACCAGAACCAAAGCCACCCTGCTTCCTACATACTTCGTTTTGTGGTTCACTGTATTTTTAAAGGAATTAGAGAAACACTATCATGGTGCTCACAAGCTGTTAGCACTCAAAGCATCCTTGCAGGGTAAGGATACTGTGAATATCCCAGCTTTCACTGTGAATACCTGCCATCACAAACTGTTCTGTTAGACAACAAAGAGTGTACATGAGCTGTGAAGTAGCTCTTGGGTGCCCAATGAACTCATACAGAAGCCTGACCCATGGTAAGCCATTCACAATGACAACAGTTCCTGTGGTTGCCTTGTGTCTCCTAAAAGCAGAGCTCATATTGCAATTTTTCCTTCATTGCAGGAATTAAAAAAAATCTCTGGATGTGAATTTCTGCCAACATGTAGAGATAGTTTATAATTTGAGAGTGCTGCATCTGTTTAATTTATCTGAAATGCAACAACAACTTTAAAAGTTACTGTTGTAACGGACAGATAACACATTCATGCACACATATGCAAAGCATGATCCCAGAAGCCTTCTATCATTAGGCTAATAATGAAGGAACGCAGGTATACATAGAAATTGTGGGATTACAGTCTAGAAAGTCTGCACACAATTTCCTGTCCAGGAGACCTAGGAAAACCACAGTGTTTCCCTATAAGATCATCTGTGTGCACTGGAAAAGCAGCCTTTCATGGCTGCAGTCACTTTGCTTTTGAAAGTAATTTTTTTACATTCAAAATGTAAAAAACAAATTCAGAAGAAACCAAATGCACAAACAGTTTCCATTAAAAGACCTAATCTTGCATGCTTTCTCTGGTAATTCCTGAAATCAATGACACATTTTGAGCACCCATTGAATGTAACAGAGAGCCTGTGATAGCAATGGTTCTTAACATTTAATATTAATATGAAGATGATAAAGAATGCACTTGTTTTTCTTATCACAGGAAAAATAAATGAAAGATGACTTCTTTTTATATTCTTATTTATATTCTAACGACTAATATTTACAGTTGAAAAAAGAGTTCTGCTACTATTAACCTGCACTTTTTATGTTCTAGTTAGTATGACACACTTTCCAGAAAACCAATAAATTAATCAGTGGCAAAAATCCTCCACAAAAAATGTCTAGTGCTTCATGTTCAAACCACTATTTGATTCATGAAATTATGTTTGTTTCCTAGATCTAAGAATCTCAGACTGGAGAATCCTATGAATATTTCATATTTCTTACAGAGATAAGTCAGCTTATCTGAGAAGAACGAGTGTAATATACTTAACATATTTGTAAGGCATAGTTCCTTATGTAAACAGAATTGTCTTTAAGCTGAGTACTATTCCAAAACTAAAATGCATTAAAATAAAGCTGCTAGGTTGTCTTTTTTTTTTATTCTTTTCCATCACTACTCTGTTATTAACAATAATTGAATAATCTACTGTTTTAGGAATTATTATCTTCCAGTAGCAAAAACAAAAAATCAGGATATTAACTTAATAACTGTAACAGTTATTAAGTTCTATATTCATAGAAATTCATTACAGCTGTGCAGTTGCCTCACTTGAAGAGATGCTGCCAGCCTAACCAAGAGCAAAAAGAAAAGAACATGACCCACATTCTACAACGTAAGTGAATTAAACATGAATCCTACAGGGCCAGTTATCAAAGCACAGAGAGACTATTTCTAAGAGTGAGCAGTATCTTCCATTCTGCTCAGGATTCAAACAAGAACACAGGCAACATTTTAGGCAAGAAAACAAAAAATTCTCCACCAGCAAAAGTTAAAAAAAACACAGAAATGTTCAAGTAATACACCAAATAATTACATATTTTTCAGTTTTATGTAAGCGTAATCTCCATCTATATAGAGAGATCACATCTATGTAGTTCCTAAATGAACACAAAACTCACGGTGCTATCATCTTTTGACAAAGCATGTTTTACAGAGCAGCATAAGAAGTCCCCTTGTACTTAAAAGCAAGCATCCTTCTGTTAAAATGTGCAATAACCATAGTTCTTACTGATCGCTTTCTAAACAGTCCTGGCAGTCCATGGATGTCAGGCTGACAATAGTCTATTAAGCAATTCTGGAATAGTCACAACCAGTGACAGACCTCTTTCATCCATCTACAAGCCATCTTTTAGCCAAAGCTAACAAAGCACACAAGCACAATTGCAGATGCAGAGAAGAAACAGAGGACTGAAGGAAGGCCCTGGCCTTTTAACGCTGGACAGATCAATTATGTTCTCTAACTTGCAAGATGACGGTAGGGACCATGAAGTCAACTGACACTTCCCCAGGTGGATATGGTCCATCTTAGGTATTTGGGCAGATATTCTGTGTCAAAGGTGGGCCTGATCACATTTTCACTGTCTTGATAGCTCAGGGCCTGTAGTTTGTTCTGTTTTGACATCTCTTGAGATCTTGGTGAGATACACAAAGTACATTTTGACAGAAGTTATAGCACAGCAGCAAAGCTTTCAGCTGTTTCAGGCACTTAAGTGTGACTGGATATAGAATTACAGAAAGTCTAGCCATATGAGGCCTAAACAGACAAAGTATTATCAAAAATAAAGAAGCCCCAAGAGACACCGGTATGTATTTTGTTGGGAGGCACGGAAGCTGAAGGGTACCTTAGTATTGAAGCTGAGGGGTGGAATTTTTGCACGTAAGGGATGGCAAGGTGCCATCCTTTATCAAGGATGGTTGCCTAGACTAGCCAAGACAAACTGGTGCAAAGCCAGCCAACAGAACTACTGGCCTCCACCAAGCAGAAATTATGGTTTTGAATCTTGGAAAGTGTCTCTCTTCAGAGCAGATAAAGACTAAGAGAAACTAAAAGGTATTCATTCTAAGCAGAGGCAATTTCAGCCTTCTTAGTGCTCCCAAATACTGAACAGCTGATCCAGAAGGAACCTAGCAAAGCTTTTTTTTTAGATTATGCTTGTGATGCAAATTATGTGAAAAGTGGGTGAGGAAGAAAAGCTGATTCGTATTTCAACTTAAAAGTATCTCTGCACTCAGAACTTAAACTGTTCCTTAGCCTATGTATATACATACACACAGACACACACACAGACACACACACACAGACACACAGACACAGAAACACACAGAGACACACACGCAGACACACACACAGACACAGACACAGACACAGACAGGCACACACAGACACAGACACTCACACAGACACACACAGACACAGACACACACAGACACACACAGACACAAACAGACACAGACACACACAGACATATACACAGACACACAGGCACACAGACACACACATACAGACACACACACACAGACACACACACAGACACACACAGACATACACACATGCACACACACACACACTGCAGAAGACAGTCACTATAAGTGTTGTTTTGGGATCACCTACCAAAACAGAACTACAATCCCCATCTAGAAGAAAAAACAGAGATAAACAAATCATCTGTTGGACTTCCCAAAATGCAAACATTTTCCTATTGTGTTTGACAGTGCAGACTATGCTCCCGTTTCTTTCCAATACTTGGTTTGTAATGCAATGTCTAATTCTATCACATTTTCAATTGTGTTCTTCTGAAATCACTTCTAATTCTATTTTTCTGGAGAAAAAGCTTAAATTACTAGACTAAATTAATTTTAAAGTATTTGACTTTCTTATTCTTCAATGGCTTAAGAATATTCCTAGAAACATGTATTATCAACAACAAAAAAATGATACTGAGGTGGCACTCGCATTCTGAAACAGAAGTGCCTATTTTAGCTATGCTTTTTATAACCACATTGAAATACTTCCAGCGAAATCTCACTATTAATATGTGTTTTACAACACTGCCTTCTAGAGAGAGAATCTTGTTCCTGTTCTCTGTAAATCACTATTTTTTCCATTTGCTGAATGCACTGTCCGTTTTCAGCAAAGGCTGGGAAGCCAGCCACCAATATGCCTGCCTTCTATTTTAAGTGCAACCTCAGGGCGAGACTCAAGACCAAATCTGCCAACTGTCCAGATTGCTCACCCTCAGGAATGCATTCAAAGCTGTGTTTAGAGTAAGGCACAGAGCACCTCTGGATGAAAACCCAAAATATATTCAAGCACTGCAAAGTACTCATGGCACCCTTCCTTGCAGAGTGGACGTGTCTATCCATGGTGTGCACGTCCTGAGGTACCCCACCTATTCCTGCTGTGACGTTGCCTGGCTGAGAGCAGGTGTATGAGATGGACTTTGTAGTGGATGCCAGCATAGAAGAATGTGTCCCCCTTTACATATGAGACTTGTAGATAAGCCCCAAGGCAATGACCTAATGATCACTGACCCCAGGCATTATTTTATTGCCAATGTATTGCTCTTCATTATTGATCTGTACTAGAATTCATCTGGGATTTGGAACACATTGAATGTGCCCGAAATTTAGCTGGCATAAGATTGCACAGGGAGGCCCTGTTTACAGTCCCCTTTCCAGTCCTGTCGCAATACTCCTCAGTATTGCAACTTTTACCCAGTCTCCTACATTTGGAGCTCAAGAGCTCAGATTTGGTAACTTTCTGAGAATATTACAAAGTTCGTTTTCTCCTGCTTGTTAAAGCTGCTGGTAAGAATGCAAGTCAGGACAGAGCTAAGATTTAAGGTAGTCCTTTCTGCAAAATTTTCATTTATTCAAGAGGTTCTTGACAGTACAATAGCAGAAAGCTCCTTAAATATGTATTTTTACAGTCTGAAGAACAAGTAAATGTTGACTATACAAAGAGCCTATGCTCTTTGAATTTCTGAAATTCAGTAGTGCTAGGTTATTTCTGCTGACTTTCTGGTGAGAACAAAACCCCAGTGTTTTATGCCATTTTTCAATCTTTTGACATATTATTCTGGTATGCCAGTTAAAATGTGCAGTGGAAATAAACACTTAGCATTAAAGAACAGAAGTGAAGGGTGCAATGCTAGTCACTGTGCACTACGACCATGTTTTTAAGAATGTCTCAAAGGCTCTTCATGATACATGTGAGGAAAAGGGAAAAGGAAAGTAGCATAAAGGAATCCACGTAAAACTTACTTATTTAAAAAACTACAATTAACAAGGTTTTGTTGTTGTCAGCTGATAGGACTTACTAGATTGCTGAACCTTAATATGGTTTCACTGAAATCTGCCTGGTTTGTCATTTGCTTTCGTAAACTGTATAGCTAACCAAGGAACACACCTCAACCAATGTTTGTTCAGGTTATAAAGAAAAAAAAAATCCTGAAAGAAAAGGATTAACCATTGATTCCCTTTCCTTTGAAATAACACATTTCACCTCAAAGCTTTGCAGGAAAGCAATCTATATATTTGAATATATCCTTAAATACATCCTTTTCTTTCACAGCCAACAGTCCTTTGAAAAGATCTGCCACAGTCTGTGAATGGTGCAGGAAGAAAGAAGGATGCTCTGACCAGTGACCAGGTTCAGTACAGAGAATCCTCAATTTTAACTGCTTGACTGGCACACACATATGAAAAACGCAGGAAGTCAGACCAATAACAAAGATGGAGGTCCAGAGGAATTCTGGCTTCCTCCACAACAATGAGATGAGAAAGCAGCTTAGTCTTCCAAGCAGTTAATTCTCCACCATTGCCAGGGCTTTGACCACTGGCAGCATGCAAAACATCCTTGTTCCATGCCTGGACCATGCACCTGTGAGACTCCATAGGAGCATCATCTTTTCAGCCTACCTAAAGCTGTTCACATCAGCGAAGGGCCAGGTTATTGCAGAGGTCAGACTAGACTATGGAACAATCTCTGGCTTTATACTTCATGCAGCTTCAACAGCTATTTTTCAGAAATTCAGCAGTCCTCACCTTGAGTTTTAAACAGAAATCAAGTACGGAGCTTTTGTCTGAATTGTTTTATCTGATGTATGTGCAGGACCATGGCTTTCATCTGAGATACACAATGTAATTTAAAGCAACGTGTACAAGGTTAAGCCCACATCTACACTAGTTAAAACTGATACACAGAGCACAATATTTTGCAGATAGCAAATGCATTAAACTGTTTAAGCTCTACTCCAAGTATACCAATTAAAACAGACTTATTCCAGGAACAACTTTCCTCTCAGTCCTTCCTACAAACACAGAAATGATGCAACAGAAAATAGTTCAGGATCTAGACCACGTATTCCAGAATATTGTAAGGATTTAGTCTAGCAGTCGATAGTGACGGTAATTTTTAAAAGCTGCTTCTTTCCTTTTACAATTTTCTTCTTGCTATTTTCATTTAAACTATGAAAAGGATGGGGAAAACAGCACGGAATTTTAAATGTTCATTGTCACAAACAAGCAAAAAAATGCATTCATTATTAATATATCTTTGCAGACAGTGTACTGAATAATCTGTGTTTATCACTTACAGGTGACCCCTATAGCATATGGTCTACCAACACATTATAAACACATTGCCAAAGGATTGAAAGTTGGATAACCGTTGGTTTAATTTTAACTGTTAAGTATTACACTGCCACGGCTGCCTGTGTGTGAACGTATCGGATTCATCACCATGAAGAGAAGTGGCAGATAGTCTCTACTAAAAGATCAGGACAGGCAGTAACACAGACTCATTTCTTATGCCATTCTGCTCCAAGGTTTTCATGAGACCAAAGCAGAAAGCTCATTCTAAATAGAAAGGAAAGAAGAACTGGGAATGCCAGCCAGCTTTTCCTTTCTCAGATGACTGTGAACTAAACTCCTTTCGGTTAGTCATACATAGATTCATGTTCTTCCCTTCATACATTCTTCTCAGAAAAAACTAAGTAACACAAAAATTATGTCCTGCTGCAATGTTCCTAGAAAATTCTACAGGAACCCAGCCATTCCCTTGCTACAGATCAACAACCTCCTAATTTTAATATTCATTTAAACAAATGGTTCTGCCAGTTTTGCTTGGGCTTCCAATTACAGATAAGATAAAATATTAGAGTTCATTAAAATAATGTAAATTATACTACAAAATAATGTACTAATTATACTAGATAGCCAAGAGACTCAAACATTAAGAGAATATACTTACAGATTAAAAATTAAAATACACTCATTTTCAAATAAACTCAAAACAATAAGTTATTTTGTAAGTCATTATGTATAAGAGTATTGACAACAATTAATCTAAATGTTATGCATACCTGGAAGAAGTAAAAAGTAAAGTAAGAACAAGTGAAGCAAAGCTTGTGCATTATGATTGTCTATCACATCTCTATAAAAAAAAGTAAAAGTGGTATCTACTTAATACAGAGTTGGTAACACTGAAAGTGCATAATCTGAAAGTCCTCCTAGAAATATATGGAGTCAAAAGTGAGATAACAGCCAGGTGGGATTTACTGGAAGGTTCTCAAAAAAAGCCAGCTAGCACTACACCTAGAAGACTTCCTTGTGTCTTCATCTAGAAATATGCTCATTGTCTTTCAATCTCAATTTTTAAGATTTATAACTACAAGGGAAATGTGTTTTGGAATTTTAATTTCATATATGAACACCTGTTCTATTTGTACAAAAATTATATAATTTATAGAAAAAAAAATCAGTCTTAAAGAGGAATACAAGAATTGGGAGCTTTGACTGAGATGCCTATAATAACTTAGTACAACATTAGTAACTGAGTGGGCATTCCTACCTATTTCTTTACTCCAACGACACAGTGATATTTATAAAGGTCAAAATAAAAGGGAATGTGATTCTGCATTTGCTATCAGACCAAAGAGAGGATACCATATCTACTAAGTGAAATAACAAATTCTTTCTCCCTTCCTTAATGTATTGAAAAATATTTTTTACAAAATGTACTCATAGATAAACAGGCTTTAAAAGAAGTAAAATGGTTTCCTTTGCTTGCTCTGGTTTCTGTTTATTTCCATAAAATTTCTGGGTACTGTACAAACTACAACTGTGTTTCCCTTCTAGAGAAGAGAAAGAAACATTTGTTTTCATCCTTAGCAATGATAAATATGTTTTGGAGATAGGCGAAATCACTGGTTACTCCTTCAGTATCGGCTCTGATTTTTAAATTGCTGTTTTATACTAATTGATAAATAGGATTTATCTATTTATTTTAATTACAATGTTAAAGATGAACTTTTTATTTAAGTGCTAATGAAGCTTTTATGTAAGAATGCAAAAGATAGCATAGCTTGAAAAATAAGCTCACATACAAAAGATAATAACAACATGCAACAATCAAAAAAGATGTTTCTTTAAATGGACATTCATAAACATGTTAGTGTACAAGACTCTACAAACTGTTTCCAAAGAAAAGGAATTTGAATTAATCATGTACTAACAATACATGTGAAAACAAACTGTGCAACTGGTAGGAAGCAGCTTTGATATATGTCAAGGTATCATACAAGTCCCATAGTCAAAGGCTGTCCAAAGCCGTATTTATTCAATGCTTTTCTGGTGTGCTTTTTCTTATCCTCCTCCATGTGAACTCCACCCACTTCTGTGGCTAAATTGATTTAAAAGTTCCCAACAAGAAAAGAGCTGCTTAAAATGAAGGGTTTGCATTACCTAACAGTAAAGTCAATATCAGGAGTTATGCTATGTAGACATGCATGAATGTGCATATACACAAAAGCGCGAACACACAGACACACACACACACATATGCATGTATCAACCCTATATACTGATAACTTGCCTCTAATGAATAGCAAAAAAGGACAGAGTATTTAGACAGGAGTTAAGTGTCTGCATCCAAAAACTGAATAAACCCCACATATTCTGTGCCTGCTGTAGAAGAAGTCATGTTCAGAACTGGCTCAGTTTGAACAGCCTGGACTCCATTTGCTTAGGATCCAGAAACTGGACACTCCCTTTCCTAAATCAGCCCCAAGATTGAGAGTCCAGTGGCCATTTTAACATTGTGCTTGTGACCTCCACATGACTAGACACTCTGAGAAATAATCACAGGATTATTATTAGTCTGACTTTGGGTGGGGGGCTCATTCTTTGGCCCTATGAGATCTGAATTCTTTGCTACTCCGGAGAAGCTCCTTGAAGAACACAGGTGCATCTTTCAGCTTCCATGCTAAGCTGCTGGTTATGGCTTTTCCAGACTTCAGGGGCTTGAATTCCCCCAAGTTGGGGGAATCAAAAAACCCATATGTCTAATTTAAGTGGGAATTGTAACCAAACTATATAAGTATTTCCTCTTTAAAATAAAAAAGTGAAACCTGATGTAAGTACCCATGTATCATCAGGAGAGGATACTGGACTTTGGACCCCAGTAGGGTGAGATGCCTAACTCAAAAAATCAAAGAAATACAGAGAGGTGTAGACAAAGTGCTTTGTTGGGTGTTTCCCACTGGATTGTTCAATGCCACACTCAGTTCAGCCTGCAATTTCTTGGTTTACTGCTCCGGACTCTGTGCATACAATTGGAAATGGAGACATCTCAAATTCCCACAAAAGGTATTTACCTAAAACCTTCCTTTGACTTGTAGTTTTTGTTTATACACAAACACTTATAACAAACCCCTCCTTTAATACAAAACAGCAGGACTTGTCAACATAATCCAGCAACTAAATGCACTTTTCAGTCAGGTAGATAACATACATTTAGTCCATGTGTTATATTTCATGGCACAAAAGACTGTGGACCAAGACTGTGGACCAAAATATGTTCAGAAAACAGCCCTTAAGAGAGACTCTGTAGAGAGAATTCTTACTATAATTGCACTAATAGCACAAAGTTATTAATATGATTGCACTTATGGACCACTACATTTGAATTTGTACAAATACATGTTTACTTTGAATAAATATATGCATGTGACAGAATGCAAAACTAAATAAACCAATAAAGACAAAAAAAAGTGTTCAAATAAAAAAGCAACAGTCAGAATAGCTACTGCTACAAAAGACAAAGTTATTAAACATATGCAGCTGGCTAATTCCATTCATTTCAGCATTGCAACTCATCTCGAGTCTAGACAAGAGAGATGCTAAGTAGAAGCTCAAAAATATTCAAATATTCAAAGATATTTTGTCCTTGAACATTGCACTCTACTGTCTAATTCTTACTTTTAAATCTACCCTACTACAGAGCAGTATTCTCCCAAAATATTTTCCTTAGGATTTCATTATGTAAGCTTCACCACTACTGGCCCTCTAGTAGTCCCAAACTGAGAAAGAAGTGAAGAAAAAGACTTCAAGTGATTGAAGAGTTTAAAATTGAAAGGGCAGATAAACAATCAGAAACAATTTGATTTTTAAACCCTCTTAGACCTTGTTCCTCATAAGCAATCTGAATAATTACACCATCACAGTGAAAATTGGTAATATAAGCCAAAAAAGGTCCCATGATAGAGTGAAGCAGGAAAAATACAGATGCCTCTTTATCAGGAAATTATTTACAATCGTTTAAAAATAACTAAGGCATTAGGATTTACACATCTGTATTTCAAATTATGGATTTAGGTTTACTTTTGAATATGTGTTTGCTATGCCTATATAGAAGGAATTGCACTATAATATTTTAAATTCCATTTGCAGAAACCGTATGCCTTCATGTGTTCTGTGTTCTTCAAAATTAAGAAAAACTAACCCCAAGAATATAAACAACCACTAAGTACATTTAAACCAACAAAGGTAATGAATGATGAAGAAAGATAAACCAGATGTTCTGTATATTTCTGAAAAGAAAAAATACATATGAGAAGCTCTGACAAGATAACTAGTAGCTAGATAACTGCAAAAAATTGGAAGATGTAAATGACTGAGGTAACAGCTAATCTAGACTATGGATGGTAATTTAGATATTTGGAGATTAGTGTCTCTACATCTTGGGTAGTATGACAGGGAATGAAATCACAATGTTTAGAAAATGGAATTCACCAATAATAAAGATCACAAAGAATTCAATTTATGCTTCTAAAAGAGTACATCATAACTAGGTATATTTGCCATGTAAAATAATGATTGCTTTTACTTGCTTTCATGTGTTTAGATGGTCATAACCTGACAATCATGTAATTTTCTTTTGCTCTAATTTTATATTAACTCTTCCTAGTATGTTTATTCATCAAAGAATGGTTATATAGGCCTTGACAAAAAAATCTATAAAAAAGCAAAGGTTCCATCCTGAAAATTGTATCTTCACATCAATCCAACGTAGCTGAAGTACAGTATTAAAAATAACGTTTCCAATATTAAAACCTTCTGCTAAAGGTTGTATAACACCCAGATCAAGTGATGTACATTTTTAACATCCAATGTGTTTCGTGTTTGCAATACGATAGCTAGGAATGGGGAAGGAAAACCATAGGGCCTGCCTGCATTTAAAAGATAAAACAGATTAACACTGGCTGGGAATTTTAAAGTACTAAGAGCTGTTTCTGAATAATTCCATATGTGAACACTCTTATTTTGGAATAAGAGTGCTTTGTTCCTGTTCAGCTTGTCCGACTTTCCAAGTGTATTTAATTAAGAACAGTTTTATATGTAAGAAAGCTTGCTGTTTGTTCTCTTGATTAAAGCAATAAAGTTCAGTATCTAGGGTTTCTGATTCAAAACAACTTAAACATTTTAAAAAAATAAACAAGCTGTGGAAACAGTGCCTAGGTATTAAAATGCAATTGTGGCATTTTCACTGTTTCCCTAAATAAGTTATTTCAAAGGTAAAAGGTTTTTCAAACAGTCTTCAGTCAGCAATTACTTTCTGCTGTAATCTGTAGGCTGCGGATGGTTAATCAGAATTCTTTAAGACAAATCTGCTCTTTGCAAAACATGAAGTGACAGCAGAGGTTTTTAAAAGTATATGCCATAGGGTCAACTGTAGTGTCTCATCACTTCAGAAATCAAACTATTTACCTAAAGTAAAAGCATGCAGTCTAGCGAGGACAAGAGGAACTTACTCTTCTGTACTCCTAGCTGACCCAACCTTGTGCTGCCAAATCAAGCTGTCAAGCTCAGCATTCTGCCAACCACAGACACCCAGATATTTGCTCAGAACGCAAGTCGTGTGAATCCACACTGACTCAGAAAATACAGTGTAGACATGTTTAGAAACTTAAAAAATTGGAAGACTAACTTTAGGTGTCTGTAAGTATGTCTAATAAGTATGAGTATATACGCATGAGTATATACGCATGTTTGACTTATGTCTGGTACAACAGCTTTAGACACATAAATCTGACCTACTTACGCTTATGTAGAAATTTGTACATCGTCAAACACTAAAGCATCAGCCTAGAGATGGCAGCCATTAAGCATTGTCATCTCCACCTGATCCTTGTCGATTTCAGAGCGCAAGCAAGTGTGGTACCTTGAACTACTGAAGTAGTATCAGATAGCTTTTGTCATGAGCGGTTAACACATTTAATCTTGCAAAGGGACAGAAGAGGAATGTTCACATAGCATGAAAGGCAGCATATTGTACCCTGTCCAATAAAGCAAATACTACACACCTCATAATCACAGCATTATGAATCACAGAAGGACAGGTGAAAAGAAGTTTTTAACTTACTTTCAGTATTAGGATGTGCTTGACTGAATACTAAACATCATGTTCCTGTCTTTAAAGCTCCCTGTCACTTTCTAACAAAAGGTTTGTTACACATTTGCCAACGTTATAGCTCAAAGTCAGGGACATTAGAATTTGCCCTCAAAACAATGAAATATTACACCAAAATGACAATTTCCACTTTCAAACCTTATTTACATTGGTTATTCCCTTCTCAGTCAGCTTGTTCTCCTCCTTATCCACACACAGAATTTATCAATATAGCTTTTGGGTTATAACTGATATTACAAAATTAATATAAAAATGGTACCTCATTATGAAAAATGCTGTACTAGTGGTCAATGTCAATGTTTCAACAGCAGAAAATTATCAAACAGAGAAGAAACTGCCCAATGTAGTGATAAAAGATGAGATTTGTCACTAGAGCTAAAGAGAACATCCATCAAGTTTTAATGTAACACGAGTCAAAAGGAATCAATAGGAGACCACCACTCTGTTTTCAGTAGTGAATGGAAAATATGTGATGTGTGTAAAAAAACACAGGGTCGCTACTTTCCAGTCACTGTCCATAAAGAGCCTGGCTTCTAGATTATAACTAGAATGTGAGAGTTTCTCTGCTATGTTTAAAAGAATTATTTTTATAAGTCAATATTCTACCACATTACTCTGCTAAGAAATAGTGCTTTAGGGAAAGACTTTACTGATTAGCACACAATCTCTGTTGCTTTTTATGAAGGCAAAGATTTATTTACTGTACTGCACGCACAAAATTGCAGCAGCTGTGGATAAACAGTGAATTAATTACCAGTTTCAAATGTTAAGAAACAGACACTGGGAAGCTGCCCAAGACATATTTAGCCAAAAGCAGTATGACTGCCATATTATTAATTAAAATTTAAGGAAGAGTGCCATAGATATGCAAGAAACTCAAGAGCAGTTACTCACAACCTAATAGAGTGGAGAAAGTAGAAGCTAGCCTACAAATAGACTACCAAGGGAAAAAATAAGAAGTGAAAGAAACAGACCTAGGGCTATTTTGAAATTATAGAAAAACAAGAACCACAGATCACAGATAAAATCAAAGAATGATTAATTATTGTAGAAGTGATTCACTGTCATGCAAGTAAGAAAGAGAGTAAAAGAAACCAACACATAATATGCGTAATTTTGCAGGATGTAGAATCTGGACCATTCAGACAGCATTTACTTGGTTACCCATGCTGTTTCCAATGTGACAAAATGCTTAATTGCTGTACAAATAAAATCAATCACATTTAGGTCAAACCATCTGTAGACAGACAAGCAGGAGAGTATCTAAATGAGACAAATGAGAGTTTTTCTCTTCATTAAAGCCAGCGCCACTTTAAAAAAAAATTCAGACAAACTGGACAAACTTCATATCGGAGACTCTGTTTGAACCTTCTTTTTCCTTGATGAAGAAGGTGAAATATTACTGTATTTTTTGCTTGTCACTGTAACTGCATTTTTTAAAAACTGAGGGATGTTGACAATCTATCCAGCTATCAAATGGTTTCCACTTCTTTTATTTACAGTCTTCCATTTCTTCTCAGTATTGAGTTCATAAAGTGACATTATCATATCTATTTTCTGTTTCAGGTACAGATAAGTCTTTTCATAGAATCATAGAATGGCCTGGGTTGAAAAGGACCTTAAAGATCACCTAGTTTCAACCCCCCTGCTGTGGGCAGGGTTGCCAACCACTAGAGCAGGCTGCCCAGGGCCCCATCCAGCCTGGCCTTGAATGCCTCCAGGGATGGGGCACCCACAGCTTCTCTGGGCAACCTGTTCCAGTGCCTCACCACCCTCTTTTCTTCTGTTCTTCATTTCCTCCTTCTTTGTGGGTATTCCCCAAACCTATTGCTGACAAATTTATCTTCAGTCTGGAGAGCTCTCATACAAGGTACCACTAGGAGCATCTTGTTCTTTGTTTGAGATACAGGTATTGAGTAGCTGACTGGCTAACATTGTAAAATGTAATGTGGAAGCGTAAACTGCACCAGTAAATCCTAACTCAAGGTTATTAAAGCTTAAGTAACTAAAAAGTTACTTAAATGATTCAAATAGCAATCTGCAAGTATAAATTTTATTTGTAAGGTGTTTCATTCATAATGTTATTGATCTCCCTCAGAAATGTGAAGCTTACAAATATAATGCATCTTTTTGTCATTTATTTCAAAATTTGTATCTTTTTATATATATATAAAATTAACAAGCAAGCTAATTAACAAATATTAACAACTGTTCAAGTGGTGTATCTTAGACTCACATCTTGCCTATCATAGACACCTCCTAGATCTTGCCTTACGCACACATTTTAGGATGGGATGAATGACTGTAGGTGTCCCCCATTTCAGAGAGACTGCTGAAGGTACCTTGATGACAAGGTCAGACAGGACACCCAACTTGTACATAGTTGCACTGAAATGTTTCAACCCACTAACGTACTGCTACTTAAGAAGGCATCTGTTTGAGGTATTATTTGAGCAGCAAGGAGCATTACCTTCTACTACATTATTATGCTTTTATCCAGATAAAACAGATGTTTGTGGTCTGATATTTCAATTTCCATATTGCTACTGCTAGATTGCAAGGGCTAAGGGGAATTCTAATAGCACTTTAACCTCCAACTTGGCACACATTCCAGATACATAAGTTTTGTCTGTGCAGAAAGTAAGAGTAACCTGCTGGATGGTTTCCACCAGGGAACAGACTTCTTTAAGATTTTCTACCTCAAAGATAGCACGGGGGAAGTCTGATATACCAACTTCTCCTTACTAGCCACTCAGGAGAATCTTACCACAATTTACAGGCTGAATACAGTTCGGCGTGTGATAACTTTCTTTAATGTGAGTAGAATCTCATTTTACATTATATTACTATAAACAAATATTCTTCAAAATACGTCTACAAAGATCTTCATTAATAGATCCTGAAAATAATTGAGATACTTAATGCTAAAGGCATATTTAATATAAGAAGATTTACATAATGCTCCCTTTGATGGTCAGAGGGTCTACTGAACATCTTCATCGTGATATAAAGAACTGACCAACCATTTAGGTGAAGGAGTATATACTGAGAAGCTCAATTAATTCCAGCACTCACTGATCTGCTTTGGGATTTGAGGTGATGTACAACAGCTTCCACAAGGTAGGTGGTCTAAAGGACACTTTGTTAGCTAGCTGTTTTGTTTACTTTAGAGAATAAATTGAACTCTACTTTGAGGGTGAAGCTTCAACATTATTGTCACTATCACATCAAATTTTAACTCCTGAATACATACTCTGTGGGGCTGGCATGCAGATGCAGAGAAATCTTCTTATGCAGATGTCTGTAGGCTCTGATGAAGATAGTGGACGCTGGTCTATAACACATTGTCAAAGCCTGTTTACCTGCTGTGCATATTGCTGCAGTTCAGCAGGTATTTCACCACTGACTTTATTCATATCAAGCTTTTATGCTTCCCATATTTTTAAGCATGGTTTTAAAGTGAGCAGCTACCAAGCTGATATGTGTTTTGGCACTTATTAGCCATGGTAGCAAGCAATTCTTTGTTATGTATGGATTACTGTTTCTAATGTTAGTTCTGATCCCTTTTTAGATCTTTTCATCTTACTATATGCATAACACTCAAGTCTGGCCCAAACTCTAGGTAACAAAAAGTAAACACAATTTTTCTATTTTCTGTGCAATACAAGGAATGAAGGTAACTGCTAGAGTACACATAAAGGCAGAAAGAATTAGAGCTAGATACAGTGTTTCGTCTGTATTAAGAAATTTTCAATTTTCACTATTTCTGATGTATTAATAGAACTTCATTAACTCCCTCCTGTGTTCATTTTAATGTCCTAGATACCTATAGTTACTAAAAACCCTATTCAAATCACATTTTAAAACATTTAAAAATTAATTTTCAAAAATTCATTAATATAGTTTCTTCTTCTATGAAATTAAAAAAATAAATAATTTAAACTCTATTCCAACATAGCTGTTTTCCTTCTCCTATTGGCTTTACATAAATAGATACTAACATGTACAAAACCAGAAAAATTACATGCATGTATTTGAGCAAGATGCATCTATGTCCATACAGGACCAAGAAAAGTTGGGCTAATAATACTATACTTTCTTAACATGGTATCAGTGAAGAGCATCTGTTCAAATACTATGGCTAGAGAAAGCCAGATGTAGTACTCATGTAAAAATCATTCAGAAGAGAATTCTGTTCGGACTGTGGAAATTACACTCCCCATAAAATTCTTTATGTATTGTTGCACCAGGATTGAGTTAAAGCCAAACAAGCATCTGATTCTTGCTTTGAATACCAGTTGATTGACTGCTGTTATAAACGACTTAATGGGACTCATATTCAAAAGACAGCTGAAAGACTGCCTGTGTCATTTTAGCATTCTGAGATGTCACCAACAAGACAAGTTCAAGAAGAGAGATTTAAACAAATGTTTTGAAAAAACACTGTCACTATCTACCAAATATACTACTAAACAGCTTTTATTTGTAATGAGGTATTTACTAAATTCCTTAACCAGATACATATTCCAAAATATTCTGAAGTATGTTTGTGAATAGTGGAGCCTCAATTTCACCCAAATGAAACATTTTATACCATGTTAGATAATTCTGTAATTTCTATTTCTCTAAGCATTTGGATGCACATAAATACATATTTGAATGTACAAATATGTACAGAAGACATTAGATATATAGTTATATATCCAGATATAAAAATAACTATGAGAAATGCATAACACAAGGTAATAAATATGATAATATATTTAAATGGATAGACAGACAGATAAATAGATATGTGTAAATATACCTCATTAATTTTGACTATTCTGGATTTTGCAATAGTGTCACTAATTTAAATGAACATCCTACACTGTTTTTTCCTCTGTACTGCTTTTGATTTGTTTTGTAACAGTCTACCTAAGCCAAATAAAGGTGGCCCTAAGTGCAAAAAAACCCCATTAACAGGAAATGATATTTAGCATTTGCAAAGTGCCTTACAAGTTCAAAGTATTGTATGAGTAATAAGTCCCCAAAACAGTCCTCAAGACTAGTAAGCATTTCCAGAAGCAACACTGCAGCATAGGGAAATGAGTTACCACACGGCAGAAACCAAGTCATCACCAAAGCCCTACAGAGTCCTGGAACCAGCACTAATTTTTAATAGCAGCATTTATGTAAAGCTGGTCTAAACAGGAAGTTAGAAGTAGTGCTAACTGTTCATTAACATCCTTTGCCTCCAACATAGTGCTAGTTTTGAATTAAGAATGAAACAATCCAGATCTTTAAAAGCAGCTGAAAAACAGCAGATGAGGCACCAGGTATAGCCAGGTATAACCTGCCTATAAACCAGGTATAGTTTTTATGATAATGAAAAAAACAGTATGCGCTTAGGAAAAATGGAGAATAATGCATCATTCACATGTATTTCTGTCAAGTATAAGCCTTTGAAAGTTGGATCTTTCCATCAAAATTAGCTCAACTAGAAGAGGTGCCTGGATGAGAAGTTTTCCTTTTATTTTATGTTCATCACACCTTTAAAGGTTTTGCAGAATTTGGGGATGGATACGATACCTTCATAAAGTCTTCACCTTTCTGAGATTTCTTAGTCCTAAACAATGTATCTTCATAATAAACAGAAGTTTTCATCTTTTTGAGATTTCTTAGTGGTTAACGATGTATCTTCATAACAAATAGAAGTTTTCTTCTTTTTGAGATTCCTTACTACTTAAGGATGAAGACAGGTTTTCCTTTAAAACTGCCCACACAAGAAAAGATTCCAGCGAAGACATGTCTATTCAGCTAGTTGGGATAGCAATGGTCTTGGAAGATTTTCCTGATGTTGCATGTTTTGCTCCTTCTTTCTGAGGATATGATCATTCCTTGGTCATGAACATTTTCATTACTAAGGCTAATATACTTTGGAGTGGGAAACATTAGTTCCACTGAATAATTTGCTTGTTGGAATGATTTCTGGTATTTTTTTTAATATTTCTGCTTATTACCTGGAAAATGTTGCAAGGTGTATAAGAATAAATTTATCATATAGTCTTTAAGAAAGCATTTTATTGTTGAGGCTCCTTGTAAAATATTCTCTTTTCCTTAAGTAGGTCAAAGTTAAGACTTTGCTTTGTTAAGACTCTCCATACTCTCATTGAGATGGAACTATCGCTCATTGACAACATGCCAAATACAGTTTTGCTCTATTTCTAAATTTCTGTTTCTAAAGAAAAAAGACAAAGTTAAGTGTTCACACGAAATTTTGGTATGAATTTCAGCATCCCACGTCTTCCAATACCACTACATTCAACCTTTGACAAGACTAAAGCAAAAAACATAGATCCCAAAACCATAAAAACCAAACTGTACCAGTACAAAGAAGAAAAAATATAAACTGACCTTCAAAGACTATGACCTATTCCCTGCTATAAACCTGTCTTTTCAGGCTCACCTCTAAAAAGACATATATAAGGAATCAGCCTAATTAGGACAGGTGAAAAAAACAATTAGTAGAAAAAAAATTGTATTTTGCTGTATTACTACTTGAGCATCTTCCCATGTCATCTGATCTCTTAAAGATCTGCATGTGCAGGAATGGTATTTTTAAATATATTCCCAACACCTCACACAATACGCTCCTAGATTTGAAGGGGTGACTGCATTTAAGAAAAAATCTCAACATTCACTAGTTATTCCACTTAGAGTGTTTTAACACATGTTCTTAATAACAGCAGCCCCAAGATCCACTATCAGCTGCTGGGAACTAACCATCAGAGAGCGCTTTATTGTACAAACCATTATCCCACAGTCTCTCAGTCCACAGACCTTCCATAAGAGTACCACTGGAAGTTCCAGCTATACACAACTGGTGGCAGAAATGAGAAGACAAGCCTAGAATATTAATCACAGGGATGTGAAGCTTCTGTTCAGACAAAGCAGGAGGTCACAACTGTGATTTCTAGCATTGTAATGATCTAGGCAAGGTGTCTGTACAACGTTTAAAGTCTTAATGGTATTCTGAACAGTTATTACAAAATCAATTGTACCATTTAAATTTTCTCTGTATTCATATACAGAGAAATATATAGTCCAAGTAAGGTCACATCTCTGCCAAACCAGAGACATTCTAGTTAGCTTTGATCAGCTATAATTAACATGTCCAATCTAACTTCATCACACAGGCTGTCTTTATAGTCAACAGAGATGAGCAGCTCTGGAGAGTGATAACATCTCACTTATTTAAATGTTCATTTTAGGATGAGAAATGGAATTGGATTCTGGGGATGGATAGTTGAACATAAACTTCAGCAAGAAGCACTGCACAGTATTGCTGGAGAGCCAGGATTGAAGGACAGACTTCTGTCAGACTCCATGGATATTATTACAAGAACTGCCTAACATACACTCCAGAAAAAATGGCTTTTCAGACATGTAACTCAGAGACACAGTTGATATGAGGAAAATGAAGATGTACTTACCAAAAACAATAGAGGACTCACAGAAGTAGTAACCATTTGGTTGCTTTTTTTTCAACATGGAGCAAAGATCTAGGCGGTGCAGGATTTCATCTCCAAAATAATGGCTTTTAAAATCTTCATACAGGTTTGAATCAATTTTTTTCACCTTTAAACAGCAACACAAAATTCAATTAGGCATTCTACTAGAAGACTGAATTTTCATATTTAATTCCTATAGTTTTCATTTTAATCAGAGGTATAGTTAGTATGGAAAACTACTTCAAGATGCATAAAGAATACTGAAACAATAATGTGCCAAATCTTTTATAGTTAAGCACTGTCTGCTGCAGAACTTCAACAAGGAAATAAAAGTGTCCTTACAACTCCTTTCTACCCCTCCCTCTTTAGTCCTATAAGAAACAAATCAACATATATGATGCTACAACTGCTTTAAATTCCAATGGTTTGCAACAGTCTTCACAGAACATGCAACTAGAAATTATTCTGCTGTCATCACTGCCCATGTCACTACTAAGAAAAATCTCAAATGTTCGTCAAGGGCTGTTTTCTGGGTCTTTAAAAACACAAAGAGGAAAATGTGGTTGTATTTAACTAGCACTAGAATTTTTAACTCAGAAAATCTAAAAACATACAGTATCATGTAGTTTTCCATATATGAAGTGGAACTGTCCTGGGTTAAGCTGAGACAGAGTGAACTTTCTTCATAATAGCTAGCAAGAGGCTGTGTTTTGGATTTGTGCTCAGAAGAAAGCTGATATAAAGTGATGCTTATGCGGCTGCCAAGGTCTTTCAGTTTCTCTGGCTGTCTGCAAACAGGAGAAGCTGGGAGGGAGCACAGCCCCTGTTAGTATCCCAGGATTTAAGCTTAGGTTCAGGATTGAGACCCAAAGTGGCCAATAATCTATTTCATAACATACACGTCATGCCCAGTATGTAGGTGACGACCCTCCAGAAGATCGGCCCTTTTTGGTTCCGAATCTCTTTTGCTCCGGGTCATCTCGCTCCAGGTGGTCACTCTCCCAAGGCCTCCCCCCCACACCCCAGTCAGCTCTCGGTCTGGGACGCTCGGACTGTTATCTCCGTGCCATGAGTGCGGTTTCGGGACTCTCCCTGTTCTGGGATCGTTAGCCAGGAACAGGCTGAGCCTTGGTCATCTTGGTCATTGAAGGGGGAGCGGGCAGTATCACTGTGTATCACTCATTCGTATATATTGTAGTTTAGTTATTAAATTGTTCTTATCTCAATCCACAAGTCCTTTTTTCCCTTTACCCCTTTAATTCTCTCCCCTGTCCTCCGGTGGGGGGGGGAATTGCATGAGTGCGGGTGTGGTTTGGCCCCCAGCCAAGGGCAAACCCATCACAGTTGGTCAGGTTTGTGTCTCTGTATGTTTTGTTTAGGGCCTCCTCTTTTTCTTATTATCTCCTTTGTTACTGAAAAGGTCCCTCACCAAACACCCTAAAGGGGACAGACACTATCTACTTCCTTACACACTTACACTATATCCATTCACCTGAGCATCACACCCATGCATTTCTTGCGGTGCTTCATTCATGATTACTCATATACAAGATGGGCTCAGTATTTCTACTGAGCTTTTACTTATGTACAAAGTTATTGACTTTAGAAGCACTTTGCTTGAGTAAGCACCTGCACATTTAGTTCTCTAAAGCCTAATTTCAAGACTTTTAGTCCCGTTTCTGGTCCCCTAAAGTCTAATTTAGAGAAGGTCAAAAATGTTTTTACACTTCCTTAGTCTCTGAAACGATGACATCTAGTGGTGGATGCTTTTCATTTGGGGCACACAACCACCTTGTAAATCTACATTTATTCCAGCCTCACCGTCATTATTTAAAATTTGGTATTCTATGGCTAGATAGTCCTTATGTATTAGGGTTATTTTGAAACTAAATCATCATTCTTTGCTTTTTGTCTGTTCTTTGAAATACATTTTAAGACATCAATCAGTAATAAAAAAAGACCTTTCCAGCCAGGAGAACACCTGTCAAAATGAAGCCTTGAGTACTCACAGAACACAATGAGGAAAAGACCAAAATCACTGCTTTACGCTCCAGTAAAATAAATAGCATTTACAAGAGGTTGGGATGTTGCTTGTCAAAAACAGATGTGTTAGGTGTGAATCAAATGTTGAATGCTCAGGAACTGAATAATGCTTGTCATGCACTACTGAAAGATATTTGGAAAAAGCAGCTATGGGAAAACTCAATGATATTTTTAGTAACTTGGAGCAATTTGTGGAGCACTGTTTGCAATGGTTGCAATGAGATGTGAAAGGATGAAACAATGCAGGTGCATGTGAAGATCACCGTTCATTTCTTAATTGAAAGGGTCTGGAACAGTGGTAATGAAAGAGACTGGCTACCACATGGGAAAGTTATAGACGTTGATTATAAACATATGCTATAACTGGGAGAGGGTGAGAAACAGAGTGCTTTAGAGGCCATTCCGAAGCATTTGGTGCTGGAATGGGAGGAGGAAGACCTCTGCCTCTTGAGGAAGCGCTGTAATAAATGGCTGCCTGTAAAAGGACACGGCTGTGTAATGTGGGCCTGGAGAGGTGTTGCATGTGGAACTCGTCACAAGACTGGCAGGGTACCAAGGAGACAGCATTTGGTAGCCCTGTCATGTTTGTTAACTCACTGTCTGCACCTCCTCTGTATGCAGCCTGCGCAGCGCTCAGGGCTGGGCAGCGCTCGCCCCTTTTGTTGGCCCAGGGGCAGGAAGGCTCAAGCGGTGACAGCCCGTAACATGGCTGCAAAGCAAGGTGCCCTGTACCTCCAGGAAGCAGCTTCAGTCTCCATGTATCATACCCCACAGCCAAAACACCCATCTCCAGCTCTCCAAAGGCGAGGGCTGCATATGAAAATTCATTTGCAGTTCCCCGAAGCAGCTCATTAAGTGAACTGCAGAAGCCACAAAGGGCTAAAGAGGTGAGTTGTGGGGAGCCAGGCAGCAGGTAGAGACAGCCATGGGTCCTGATGGAGCACAGGCAGGGGGTGCAAAGGCAGGTCATGGAGATGTTATGTTGGAGTGGACGCTTGGTGTGGTGTGCCTTGCCAGCCGGCGGGCTGGGCTCGGGGGACTTCTTCCAGCCACGTCCTCTCCCTTCCCCTCAGCATGGTGGTCCGAGGGGGCCTGGAGGGAGGTTGTGAAGCCACTCCTGGGGACGGGGCAGGGGGTGGCAGGAGGCAGTCGAGCCCTTAGGACAGGGGTGCTCCCGTTCAGCTGGTACCGCAAGGGAGGTTGAGGATCCATCCCCCGCATAGCGGGGGGCGACCGGCTGCTAACGGCAGCACGGCAGGGGCGGGATGCCGGCCGCAGCCTGGCTGCGGAGATGGGGCTCGGCGCCACAGCGCGGCGCTGTCCTGACAGGACACGGCGGCGGGGAGGCCTGAGCGCGGGGAGCGCCAAGCACCTGCCCGGAGAGGGAGGGCAAGGGGATAAAGATAAAACCTTTGGGCTGCAAGGAGATGCAGAAGCCGAGACGAGGTGCCCGTCCGTGGTGAGGAGGGTGAGCGGAGGAGGAATGAAGTGGGAGAGGGTTGGAAGTGGGTTGCTGACAGCGACTGTGGACGCTGCAGGGGAAACTATTGGTATGGGTGACCCCTGCCACAGTACGTTATGTACTTGTGTAGAAACCGGTGCTGTGTGATGGTGCTGAATAAATACCAGGATAGGCCCTGAAACGCTGACCAGTTTATGTGGCTGCATCGTTGTGAGGATCCACGGTCAGTGCACATGGGTGTCCTGTACCTCTGAGGCAGGGTGATTCTGTACAGGTACATACACATGCAGGTACATTACTGTATTTATGGGTATTCAGGCATACATACATACTTACTAGAATAAAGGATACAAAGAAAAACTGTAAAATTATTCCAGCATTGCTGGTAGTTAGCTCAGTCACACCTTGCTTGGAAGCATGATGGCGGCTGTAGTTATTGGCTGCATCTTTACACTTGAACAGATAACATCTGTCTTTAGCTCCTGGTAGCATCTTAGTCTCTCCAGGGTTCGAAAAATGAGCATTAACCTGCTGTTGTCAATTACAGTTACTTCTCAGGAATTTTTGGATGAGTTGTGAGTAAAAATGTCTTTCTCCAACAGAATGAGTGCCACATCGGCCACAAGTTGTGCCTTGCCACCACTGCCTGGGCATGAACAAGAGGACCAAGAGTGCTCTGAGACACACATGTCTGTTTTGTGGTATGCAGGAGAGCTTGCAATTACTTACTATGATACAGAAGATTGCTCAGTTTACTTCATGCCTGACACACCTGATAATGAAGACCTCAAGCTACTGCATAAAGTGATTGGGGAAGTTAGTCCTCAATGCATGGTGACCAGTGCAAAACAGGACCAGAATATTACTAAATTCCTGAACAACCTAACAGCTACTGCTGGTGATAAAGATACCAGAAAACCAGAAATTGTCCTGTTTCCTAACACAGATTTTGGCCTAGAAGTCAGCAAGCAACGGATCCTATCTAGGCAATTTCCATTTATCCCATCTCATATGACTGCAACAGAGAAAATTCTCTACTTGTCCTCAATCATCCCTTTTGAAAGTCCACTCATGATACGAACTCTAGGGGGACTCCTTAAGTTCCTGGACAGGAGAAGAGTTGGAGTAGAGCTTGAAGAAAGCACCATTGCAGTTCCTATTTTGTCCTTTAAAAAGTTTGTGCTGTCAGATATTGTGAATATGGACCAAGACACTTACTGTGTCCTGCAGATATTTAAAAGTGATATCCATCCTTCTGTGTACAAGCTGTCCAGTGGATTAAAAGAAGGATTCAGTTTATATGGAATTTTAAACCGTTGCAGGTGCAAATGGGGAGAAAAACTGCTGAGGCTGTGGCTCACACGACCTACTCGGAACCTGACAGAGCTGAACAAACGGCTAGATGTTATCCACTTCTTCCTGCTGGCTCAGAACCATGAAACAGTCCTCACTCTTCAAAGTTGCCTCAAGAATATTAAAAATGTGCCTCTTATTCTAAAGAGAATGACTCTTTCCCACACAAAAGTTACTGACTGGCAAGCACTCTATAAGACAGTGTACAGTGCAGTGTGCCTTAGAGACACATGTCGTTCTCTGCCCAAAACTATTGAACTCTTTCAGACTATTTCACATGTCTTTACTGATGATCTGCACTACATTGCTAGTCTAATCAGCAAAGTGGTGGACTTTGAAGGCAGCGTCTCAGAGAACCGCTTCACTGTAAGACCCAATGTGGACCCCACCATTGATGAGAAGAAACGGAAGCTCATGGGACTGTCAGACTTCCTTACAGAAGTGGCACGAAAAGAATTGGAAACCTTGGACAATCATATTCCCTCCTGTTGTGTGATCTACATTCCTTTGATTGGGTTTCTTCTCTCCATTCCACGGCTACCAACTATGGTGGATAAGAGTGACTTCGAAATTGAAGGCTTGGACTTCATGTTCTTATCAGACGATAAACTGCACTACAGAAGTGCTAGGACTAAGGAGCTAGATAGCCTGCTAGGTGACCTGCATTGTGAGATCAGAGACCAGGAAACACTTATTATGCACCAGCTGCAGACAAAGATCTTGGAGAAGTCTGAAGTGCTTAACAATGTGATTGAGTATACTGCACACCTAGATGTGCTACTAGCTTTGGCAGTGATGGCCCGGGAGAATGCCTACTGCCGGCCACGCTTTACTCACCGCCACGGCTTCCACATCAAGGATGGAAGGCATCCACTTATGGAACTATGTGCAAAGACTTTTGTGGCCAATCCTGCCAACAGTGGTGAGGCTATCAGACGAATAAAGATCATCACAGGGCCCAACTCATCTGGAAAGAGCATCTACTTAAAGCAAGTAGGTCTTATAGTATTCATGGCTCTAATTGGCAGTTATGTCCCTGCAGCAGAGGCAGAGATTGGAGTAATTGATGGGATTTACACAAGAATCCACAGCAGGGAATCGGTTTCTTTAGGGCTCTCTACTTTCATGATTGATCTTAACCAGGTTGCCAAGGCAGTAAACAATGCCACAGAGAGGTCCTTGGTACTTATTGATGAGTTTGGTAAAGGGACAAACACACTGGATGGCCTGTCCCTTCTGGCTGCTGTCCTGAGGTACTGGATCAGTCAAGGAACCCAGTGTCCACAGGTCTTTGTCTCCACTAATTTTCACAGTTTAATGCAGCTAGAACTCCTGCCTGACACACCTCTTGTGGAGTACCTCACCATGGAGACCCACCAAGATGGAGATGAGTTGATATTTTTCTATCAGATCAAACAGGGCATGTCCACTGTTAGTCATGCTGCCAACATCGCTGCATTAGCAGGAATGCCAGCCAAAATTATTGAAAGAGGAGTGGAAGTGTCAGAACTGATTCGCAATGGAAAAGCCATCAAATCTATTGATCATCCTTCAAAAGGAGATCAGATGGAAAAATGCAAGTCTGTTGTAGAAAAGTTTCTTTGCCTAGACCTTGATGATCCCCATGTTGACTTAGAAGAGTTCATGCTTAAAGAGGTGCTGCCTTCTGCAGCCTCAGTCCTGTAACAGAGGTATGTGTAAAAGCATAGATTACATCATATCTACCATGTTCAGTAGGAGAGTTTGGCAATTTAAACCATGATCACTATGACTAACACGTCACACTACCTGTAGGTTGTAACAAACTGTCTGTAGTGTATGTCCTTTCTTCTTCTTGTTTAAAACAAGTACTGTAGCTACATATCTCTGAAATATGTTGTATGAAGAAAGACTGAAAGAAACTAATTCAAGAACATCTTCCAGCTGTTGGGTCACCCAGTTTTGCAATTTCTGCCCCTGTTGTTAGATCTTCAGAGTAAAAAAATACTGTAGGAAAACACAAAACACTTCTGCGGGTCTCATAAAACTGTGAAAGCAAAGTGTTCATTGCTTTGTATTGTGCCAAAGTGATTGTTTCAGCCGTTTTATGATCAGCATCAAAGATTCCAAATAGGTATGGGCCTCAGAGTCCCATATCAGCAAGTAACAGTTATCACAATACAAACCACTGATGTAGATGCTGATAAATGGAAATACAGAGGGATTTAATGATCTCTGTGGCTTTTTGTATACCAGCATTTCTGTTCAAAATGCCAGTGATGCTAGTTTTTATACAAAGAATGTTGGAGGTCAGAATTGGCAGGACTGATAAACAGGGGAAGTGCTTTTGTTTTACTGAGAATCACTTTCTTCTTATAAGGTTCTATATAGTACGACTATGTATCTATGCCATATGGGTATAAATAAAAGCAAAATTACAAACCTAGGAACCTGAAAACTATACTAGGGATGTAAGACAGAAATTCACATTTTATGTTCTATTTTTGAGCACTGAGTAAAACTTAACATTAAAGGAATATACCAAAAGCGAGGATTCCCTTTCCTCTTGTCATACTGAGGATCTTTACCAGACACAGTACTTGATGTATCCATATGCAACAAAAATTCTTTAGCAAATTAATGAAGCAGAAGACACGATACGTAACTACTACAGAAGCAACAACCTTTCCTGCAACAAGATAAATTCCCGAGATCCCTTATGCAAATAAGACAGAAGAGACATTAGATAGCTTATTGTCTGACTGCCAAAACTTGCTGTGACTGGTTACAGTATGGGTAATAAAAGACATCAGCAGAAATACTACAGCTCTCTTCAGCTATATTTGATTTCAAGAAGCCAAGAATATTAAGGTCACATAAATTTAGAGAAAATTTACATGACAAAAAAGTAATTACCTCCAGTTACTAGTATTAAACATCCTATCTGGTATGTCTATCTGAAGATAGCAAAAAGATGAACGTGAGTGCACATCAAAAAGACTTGCATTTGGAGACACTGCTTTACCTTTGATTCAGTGTGGAATTTTGTGCTTTATGATGAATAAATTATTATTATTATTACAAAATAAGTATGTTATCTGTATAGGAAACTAGAATAGTGGCAAAAGTTTAACATAAATTAAAAAATACAAGCATAAATTACTGAATCATGCAGCTACTGCTATTTCCAGTGCTATCATAATAATACTGTCCGCAAAATAATATCTAGCATCTTGACGATGTTACCATTGAAGCTGAATGATAGCAGTGAATCAGGCCTTGTACAACACTTGAAAGTGTTGTAAATACAAACAGATTTTTCTCACTAATATATTCTCTTTTACTAATTGTATACAGCATTATAAAGATATACTGTACAGAAGAATATCACATATTAAATATTAATAAATTATATTTTGGCATTTTTTTCTTGTCCACCACTGTCCAGGCTAAGAATATACACCTTATTAATTAAGCAGATGCCATCAGAGCAATTTAACTGTCAGTCATCTTCTTATGAAATCCATTTCACGGTATTTGCAGTTCTGGCAGCACTAGGTATCAAAGGATCTCCAAATGTCATACAGCATTTATCAAGTGTGCCTCACAACAGTCCCTGAAATAAACAGTAATCTGGATGAATGAAAAACAGGGGTTGTGACTGACTTGTGGCAACATAGCAGGCTAGTAGGGAAGCAGGAATAGAAATGTCATCTCCAAGTGCAAAACTCCAGTTGCTTCTTTCATTGTGTTTCATAAGGTTATTTATATAGAAGATAATTATACTAAGCCAAGATCCTTATAATTCAAATAATCAATTGTCTAAACAGATAAACATGTGCAAGTAAATTATATCCCTTTATCTCCTTCCACAATGATACTGAGAGGCACACTGTACCTCCTTCTTTTTGGGGAAGTTTTCAGTGGCACATTTGATCTCAGAATTGTCCAACTAAGGACAAAGACTGAGTTGCTCCCACTTCTGAGTAGGTAAATAAGTTCTTGAACCTAAGAAGCTGAAGGGGGTACAGTAATCCAAACACCTCTTTTGCATTTACTATTTTTAGCTTAATGCCATGCCTTCGAAGTAGAAAGCTGATTTATTGAGATCTTTATTAATTTTGAATTCTCCATCTCTTTGCATTGTAAATAGCAACAATTTGGGAAAGTTAAAAACTTTTCCGAATATATGCATTTCAAAAATGCCTGTAGCTATATTAAGTTTTGAAAAACAGTTTTATTTTTTTTCCTATAAGATAACTTCAGTGGAATTTAGATGTCATTATAAGGAGTGGTTTAACAGACCATTGCTTCAAATAAGGAAACTTAAATTTAGAAAAATATTAATATAGATATAAAGCTATAGTTGTGAACTATACTCAACGTTAGTTCTATTTACTCTTTGATATGCTTTCTCATGTCATCTTCATCTACTCCTCCTTTCTTGTTTTTCATACTGTTGTATGATCTGAAAATGCAATTAAAACATTATATTATATTAACATGTACTACAAAATTGTTATTCCTTTCATGTTTCATGTTTTCATTTATTATTTTCAGTAAATGCACAAAACTATCTCCCTAAATGCATGGACACAAAAAACCAAAAAATTATAGTAAGGTCAGATGCTTATTCCCAACAGTGGATTGACAGAGAAAAATTCCTGATAAAACAATTTACAGACTTTTAATACATAACATCTTTCTATACAGTGTATCTTTAGAATATCATATGCATTATCGAGCATTATGGAAGACTAAGGAAGATGATTTAGTATGACGTTGACCTGGTTCTGTCAGCAGCAGTGAATATCAGAACACAGAAAGTATTCATCCTGGTTAATAGTTCATACAAGGTAGATAAATGTAAACAAAACAAACAACGAGCCAAAAAACAACCAAAAAACAGAATGGCAAAAGCTCACTCTGACTGTCTCAGTTAACTAAACAGTTAAATTTTCTCAACAGAATGGCAAAAGCTCACTCTGACTGTCTCAGTTAACTAAACAGTTAAATTTCTCAACAGATTATATTCCAGAACAACTATGGATTTTTAAAAGGAGTGTTTTAAATAACAACTGTTAATACAAGCAAAAGCTTATGCGAGCTTACAAATTTAATATCTATAATATACCACCTACAACCTGTGGACAAGTCCTTATTTCTGTTTCAGAACAAAAGTGTGTGTGCCCTTGAAGTTTCTTGATGTATCTCAAGTCTCACTGCCCTCTTCCAGATGATTTCACAATACTACTTAATTAAAATATGCACCTCCAGCATTGTTTAGTGTTACTTCTAATGAAATTTTAGAGTATTTGTCCTTAATGCTTGCTATTAAGGAAAAAATAAACTTAAAATAGTTATATTATGTACTTTAAATCTTATTTTAAAATATACTTCTTCTGAAAATTCTTTTCCTGGTCAATGTTAAACATTCAATACAATGTCGGCAAAACAATTTTATGAAGATATACCTTATGTTAAATAATACAATATTACCGTTAAATTAGTATGAAATAAAAAACTAGATATACTTGTATTGCTTCTATATATTTATCATCACAGTTACAACCTACTTTTATGTATTTGTGTATTTTGTCAAAAAAGCTAATAAATAGGCAAGAAATAAGTGCCTGCAGGAGAGGAAACAGCAGATGTGCTTAATTGCTACTCTCAAATTCACTAAAGCATATTCAACAGAGGGAGCTGACAGTCTGCATATTATGCATAATACAAATATAAACTCTGTTTATTTGCGTATTTGTATGGTAGATGTATTAATTGTTTTTTTCTAAAGAAATCAGTATTTTCAAGTCTTACCTCTTCAGCTGGTTACAAAGTAGAAAGTATGATGCTATAGTAAAAGCAACTCCTTTGTCCATCTCCAAATTGAACTTTCTAGATTGCTGCTGAGCTATGTGAAATGTGAGCTCACCTGCTTACGTAGCTGTGTTGATTTGGACAATTTCATGAAGGTCAGATGTGGTTTGAAAGCTCTTTCTTCTCCTGCCAAGATGCCCTTTTCTTGAAATATCTTCTTGAGAGTCTCTGAGGGGGGAGAAAAATGTAGAGGCACAAAGATATTACATGATAGAATGCTTAACAATGTGCTTTCTACTGTAGTATGAGTCACAGCTGCTACACATGGAAAAAATTAGATGATGAGTACTAAAAGGCAGAGAGATTTCAAGTTAACTTCAAAGGTACATATTATTTCCTGTGAAAATGGGCTTATCTTTGCAGTTAATATGGGTCACAAATTTGGCTTTACTAAAAATGGCAATTAGAAATTCATCCATGCTGTCTGCTTTTATAGTTTTTTTGACGTTAAAATTGTTGAGGAGTTACTGTCACTGGAAGAGTTTTGGAATCTTCAAGAAAACTCCGAGTATGTAACAGAATTGTCCATCTTAAAAAACACTATTCTGTGATGAGTTCTATTACCTGTATTTGGGTAATCACCCACTCAGACCAAAGGAAATCTGAAACTGAAAGCTGTAAATTCTGGCACTGGATTTACATGGCAAAATTAGAGAACCTATCAGGTATGTTGATAATTTTTGTTTTTTTTCAAGCTTCACTGTTGCCTTCGAAGTTAATTTCCTATTTTTAATGTACACTTTTATCTGGCCACAGCCCAGGCGAACACAACTCTACTACACTGACCTGGTTTAGTATTTCCCAACACTTCTGCCTACTGTAATGTTTCATTTCTTGGAAATAAATTTCAGTATAACTTTTGAATTCTGTTCCTTATTTATTCTACCTGAAATACTTTAAAAGAAAAAATCCTGTTGCAATTTTGAAAAAGAGTTTAGAAAAAATTGATAAAACCTGTGGCAAAAGTAATACAAGTAGAATATTTCTGTTACTGAAAAACAGAAAAACAGCAAAATCTTTTTTTTTTCCTTTGCAAATACAACTTCCAGTTTTTCACTAGATATAGGGCTAGCTGACTCATACTATCCTTTAACTAAAATCAAAATAGGGGAAAAAATAAAATCAATCCTATCACATTAATTTAATCAGCCCTTACCCTAACAATGTATCTGCATTTAAGTGTATTATTTTTTGTCTTGAAAGTTCAGCTGTAACAGAAAGATCCAGTGCTTTATTCTCCCACCTGGAAGAAAATGCACTACAGCGGGAAGCAAACAGCACAGCTGTCTGAAAAAAATACGGAAAGCCTAAGGTATATAAGCATATAAAGCTGGCTAGCATCAGTCTGCCAGTTCACACTCCTGTAACACATAATTCCAGAGTCCTTTCTCTTACCATTTTTTGTTTACTATAGTAACTATTTAAGCGAGATACTTTGAAATCACACTTATTTTACAATTTCATGCATTACTTTGCAACAGAGAGGTTCTAGAAGCAGCTCAGAGTATTCACTTGGAAACTGGAGATCAAAATTCACTTCCCTTTCTCTGCTGCATATGACTTATAACTTTAGGCTCCACAGTCTATGCAACTAAAGTTGGGATTCTGAAAGAAGCCAAGGAAATCAAAGACCCAAATGCCACCTCTTAAACAGGCCCACTTGAAAATTCTCTTTCAACCTTCAGTCCTCACTTATAAGATGCTGATGCATTTCACAAAAAAGAATTAGCCCAACCTTTTATTCTAACTCACAGGATGCAGAAAGGACAACCAGGTTAAAATTTGTGAAGCATTTATGTAATGGTAGTAGAGATCATATTACTATGACAGATGCTGAAAATAACCTACTAGAATGGTTGAGGTGGAAAGGGACCTGCGGACCTCATCTGGTCGAACTCCATTGCTCAAGCAGTGCCACCTAGAGCTGGTTGCCCACTACTGTGTCTGAATGGATTTTGCGTATCTCCAAGGATGGAGGCTGTGCAACCTCCCTGGGCTGCCTGCACCACAGCTCTGTCTCTCTTGCAGTAAAAAAAGTGTTTCTTGTTGTTCAGAGGGACCCTTCTGTGTTTCAGTTGGTGCCCATTCTCTCTGTCTTGTTCCATGTATGTATGCATATACAAGCATAACTGCTATACAGACCTGTATCTCTATGTATCTAAATCTATACATCTATGTATCTAGATCTATAGACCTACTATATATCTTTAGCTATGTCTCTATACACAAGTACAACTTATCTACTTGTATTATTTTAAATGGTGTCTGCAGGAAACATTTCTAAATTTACACTGGATCCCCACCAAGCTATTGGGCAGCTGTGCACACAAATGCTGCTGAACAACAGATCAACATATCAAAACAGAAGACTACAAATACATGTTTGCTGCTTCTTCAAACTGAGATATGGAAGTTCAAATTAAGTCATTTAGTTATGGTGTGCATGTATTTCCATGCATCCAACAGCCTGCTTATTTTCTGATGTTAGTAATCTAATAAAATTTTACATTTATTTAGAACTGAAATTGTCTGTAACAAAGACAATTTCTGGTTCCTTTGTCTGGTTCTCTGAACTATATCATTTGGAGATTCACTGACTTGGTGTTCCAGCAAAGGATTAGTCTTATCAAAACTAGGTTTACACTACCCTGTGATATTCTGACTCAGTATTATGGGTTGTAGTCTTTTTTCTCCCCTAACAGCTCAAATTCTTTCTGCCATCACATCTTATGCCAAGCAGTGTCTTACCTCCCACTCTGCAATTAAGATATGTGCTGGTGAAGATGTGTACCTGGCATAGTTTAACCACAGCCGGCAACTAAGCACCACGCAGCCCCTCTAAGGGTGTCCCCCTAACTCCAGTAAGGACTTCGTGTTAGACCAGTGGTTTGCCAACATACATCTGATCACAGGATTTTAAAACCAGTGTTTCCAACAGGGCAGACTGATGGAATGACACTATAAATGTGTGTGACAGTGGGACAGTAGGGCACCTACACTTTCCACTGCTGAACAGCAATCACAGAGCCTGAGTGTCTTCATTTTGCACTAAATAGCTTTGTTCAATATCTGCTTCTATTTATCTTTCTAAATTAGTCTTTTTTTCACACCTGGCAATTCTAATAAAAAAAAAACAACGAAAACCTGGGCCAAAGGAAACAAATAATAACTTCAGAGAGAGAGTGCAGTTTTAATTTATTTACATTTGTATATATGTGTATGTCCACACATGTTGTCATGGCGATCAGACTTCTCGCACAGCTTTGTTATGGTATAGACTGTTATTAAACATCACAGGCTCAACAGACTGGCCACACTTTCTGGTACTACAGAGAGCCCCAGTTCTGCAGTATTTGACACTTAGGGAAAGTGTGACATTTTATTGGTTAAGGTGACTTACAAACATAATAAGCACAATATCTCCTTCTTCAAAGATAATGAAAATAGAAAGACATCTGAGTAGACGGAGGGTGGGGAGAAAAAAAAAAAGAAACAAAGGGAAACGTTTTCCTAAGAGCACAGGAAGGGTAAAAGATAATGTAATGCTATTAATATCCATGAAGGTCTTTGAAGAAGTGGCCACAGGAAGGGTTTTAAAAGAAAAAGGAAAGGAAGAATGGATGCTGTGGACCAGAGAAAGTTCCAGGCTTATGGGACAGCATGAAAGTGCATTGAAGACTGACCAAATACACAAAGGTTAAAATTTATGATTGGGATTGCCTGAACTGAAAGAAATTAGAGGCCAGTGACAAGAACGGTAGACAATGCCCATGGGTCTTAACAAATAAGGATCTGCCATCTTTCCCTCAGACATCAACATTACTAGTTAGAAAGAAACAAGATCTGTGTTTTCCCTTATAAGAATCATAGAATAGTTTGGGTTGGAACGGAGCTTCAAAGGTCATCTAGTCCAACCCCCCTGCAATGAGCAGAGACATCTTCAACTAGATCAGATTGCTCAGAGCCCCGTACAACCTGACCTTGAATGTTTCCAGGGATGGGACAACGACCATCTCTCTGGGCAACCTATTCTAGTGTTTTACCATCCTCAATGTAAAAAATTTCTTCCTTCTATCTACTCTGAACCTACAATTTTTTAGTTTAAAACCATTACCCCTTGTCTTATCACAACAGGCCCTACTAAAAAGTTTGTCCCCAGCCTTCTCATAGGCCCCTTTTATGTAGTGAGAGACTGCAATAAGGTCTTCCCAGAGCCTTCTCTTCTCCAGGCAGAACAACTCCAAATCTCTCAACCTGTCCTCATAGGAGAGATGTTCCACCCCGTGATCATTTTTGTGTCTGAAACATGTCAGTCAGTCTCAGCTTGCAGCTTCAAAGTATACCCTAGAAAAGTTAAGGTTATTTTTACAAGCTCAATTACTTCCTGGAACAAATTCTTCAGCTTTTAGACCGTCTTTCATGCAATTTGAAGAACTCCGCAGTACATTTTTTAATAATGTCAAAATTACTGAATGTCATCTCCCTCTCTTACAATTGGATGTGGCTGAATCCATTAGACAATTGTTTCCCCATAATTAGACTTGAAATGTGATATATGAAACTTCCTCAAAACTGCTATATACTGGAAAGGCTCAAAAATTAAACAGCTAGATCAATACAGAATGATTCACAGAAAAATTGCACACTGAGCCATATTCTGTAATTCAAATGGCCATCTTCTTTTACAAGATTTCATTGGTGACAACCAACACAGCTTTACCAAGGGAAAATCATGCCTGATGAATTTGGTGGCCTTCTACGACAGGGCCATAGCGCTGGTGGACAAAGGGCGGGCAACTGACATCATCTACCTGGACCTGTGCACAGCCTTTGACACAGTCACACACGACATCCTTGTCTCTAAGTTGGAGGGACATGGGTTTAACAGAAGGACCACTCGCTGGATAAGGAACTGGCTAGACGGCCGCACTCAGAGTTGTGGTCAATGGCTCAATGTCCAAGTGAAGACTGGTGACAAGTGGTGTTTCGCAGGGGTCAGTACTGGGACCAGTGCTGTTTAACATCTTTGTTGGAGACATGGACAGTGGGATGGAGTGCACCCTCAGCAAGTCTGCCCGTGACACCAAGCTGTGTGGTGTGGTGGACACGCTGGAGGGAAGGGATGCCATCCAGAGGGACCTTGACAGGCTCGAGAGGTGGGCCAATGCCAGCCTCATGAAATTTAACAAGGCCAAGTGCAAGGTCCTGCACGTGGGTCGAGGCAATCCCAAGCACAAATACAGGCTGGGCAGAGAATGGATAGAAAGCAGCCCTGAGGACCAGGTTGCTCAAAGCCTCATCCAGCCAGGCCTTGAACACCTCCAGGGATGGGGCATCCACAGCTTCCCTGGGCAACCTGTTCCAGTGTCCCACCACCCTCATAGTGAAAAATTTCTTCCTAATATCTATTCTAAATCTACCCTCTTTCAGCTTATAACAATTACCCCTTGTCCTCTCACTACACTCCCTGATAAAGAGTGCCTCCCCATCTCTCCTGTAGGCCCCCTTTAGGTACTGGAAGACTGCTACTAGGTCTCCTCAGAGCCTTATTTTCTCCAGGCTGAACAACCCCAGCTCTCTCAGCCTGTCCTCACACGACAGGTGCCATAAAGGTATATAGAAGAAAGAGGTGCTAATTCATAAAGTGGGATCCAAGGAGCAGCTGGACCAAGCAATCCCCACTTTGTGCACAGATGCCAATATGTAAGGTAAGACAAACAATGATAATGTGAAGGTTCAAAGTGCTAAACTGAAATAGAAACTTAGGTAGTAAGGACTTCTTGATGAAACTCGGTTCTTCTACTGGCTTTAATGCATTCCAATACTTCCTAAAAGTCTGTCACAATCACAAAAAGAAGTGAGTGAGTATACCTTATTTTAAACCACACACAAAAAAAAACTTATTGCTTCATTTTAATGAGGTATTTATCACAGTTATTTTTATTCAGTGTTTGGCAGCACAATATAAAGAACAAGGTAAATGGAAATCTAAAAGCATTTGCTGTCCTTGCTTTCAGAGAACATACTTTACATTTTTAACATTAAGGAACAAATGTAGAGATCACTAATTGGATGTTTTAGAGGAACAAAGGCAAAGAACAGCACGTCCAGTTTCATTAAATAATACAGCAGTGCTCAGTGGCCTTTAACTAGATCATTGTATGAGTTCTGTACAGCTGGATGTTAACAATCAAAAATATTTCATAACAAACCACCAAAGGGAAATTAAATGGCAGATTCAGAGCCACACATGCACATGGTTAGTTTGTTTCAAATATTTCACATACACAACTACAGTGAGAATAAAAACCATAATAAATGTCAAGGTATAAAAATAAATTACTATCACAGACTGCAGATGTTTCCATCTCCCTACTAACTAAGTAAATTCCTTGCAACAATTTAAAACTTCACTTCCAGTCCCACCTGACTCCACAACAGCGAATTGGAGATTACATGGTCTGTAAATACCAAAACCCTCCCATAAGATTTACTTTCTCCTTGCCTTACAAACAGATACTCTACACTTATTCCTGCTACCCCAACTTCCTTTCCATTAAACACTTATTCTTCCCCTTGTATTCGCCCTCTCTGTTCCTTGCTGAAAATGCCATTATAGGCCCAAATCACATTTTTCTTAGCAAATCGAAAAAAATATTTTTTCCATTCTTTCAGACTCCTTCCACACAGTTTATTTAAATTTTAAGACCCTACATGAAGACCAGTAGGGTCAAAGGGCAGGAGAGGCACTGGAATACAGTGCTCCAAAGCCAGGCTCCTGTCCCAGCTTATTGCTCTTGCATATCTACTTTAGCCTCTTCTGTCTCTCATGTGACACATAAAAAAAAATGAGCAAGAGATCTGGCAATAGTGCAGCATTTAATACTCCCATGCAATAAATCTTGAGCTCCAGAGCAAAATGTATTTAATAACTATTACCTGTTGGAAGCACAAACTCATAAAAATAACTGGTGTTATAGTACGCCTTAAGAGTTAACAGTTTATTTTCACTAAAAGATTTTCTCGTTCAGATGTCTCTCCAAAATTGCATATTCAGGATACTATCCACAAAGCAGTAATACTAGGCATAATTTTGATATACAGCCTGTTTTGAATTAATATATGAAATTACAGAAAATAAACTCAATGGCACATTTCTGCTAATATGATTCTTTACATTAGAAAGTATATTTACTATGTCAAGTACAGCCCAGAAAGTACTACATAGTCTTTTCCTCAATCTTTTCCTCGGTAGGAGGTTTGGCCCTGAGAGGACTGTCTGCTAATGTTTTGGAAAAACTGCATGCAAACTAAACTGTGTTGCAATCAACTCTGTATGTGTACTCTTATGTTAAAGGAATTATACATGTGATATGTTTGGGAGGAGAATCCTAATCACTCTCTTGTTTACCTCATCAGTTCTGAAGAGTTCACATAGATTCTTTTGTTTAATATTATTTCACATTCTAAACTGCACTGCCCTGAAGGACATCTGTGTAGTAAGAAATTATCTGTTTTTGTGAGGTTACTTACATTAAAGTCTGTGCAATTTAACCTAACGAAGACATAGTAGAAACTCTTCAGTGTATTCATTTTCTTCCTGCTCATACCTGGCCTTTCCATTAATTTAACAAGTAACTAAGCTAACTTTTGAAACACACTTGTATAATCTTCAGTGTTACATAACTGCATAACTTAAAGCTTTTTTTCTGGCACAAGCATCAATACAAAAACTGAATTTGCTTTCATGAATTACAGGTTCATGAAATAATATTAGCACTTCCTATAAATAAATATATGACTAAATATATATATTTTATATATTATAAAAAGATCTATAAAATAAATAAATATTAAATAATATTAGCACTTCCAAGAAGGCACAAAAAGATATTCTGAAATCAGCAGCAATTCAGAAGTTATGGTTATGACAGTCACTAAGAAATGTTAGGAAAGCATATCCTGAAGTCATACTCATTAAACATTTTCAGTCATGTTACCATTTTCTTCTCGTAATGTTCAGCTCCCCACCCTGTTTCAGAACTAAACCCAGACGAAATAAATATCACTGTATAAGTCTAAAGACTGAATAACAGCCCCAAGGCCAAGAAATGATCCATTCAGCTGGCAAAAGCAAGTACTGAAATAAGAAACATTTTACTAAATTTTCATATTAAGTGAAAATAATAACACACAGCTCTAGTTCTAATACAAGCAAAGAACGCTCACCAGTGAGTATTAGTAGTTATGTTTTACAAAGAAAATGTTTGCTAAATTTGACTGTACTGAGTTTGTCTACTAGGAAGGACTGTCAAACTGAAAAACAAAGTTTGAAATCTGATCCCCTCTTTTACTTGTCTAATTCTGATCAAAATCTGGTTCACTAGTCTAAAATGTTGTGGTTAACTGAGCTTGGCTGGATGCCAGCTGCCTACCCAAGCCACTCTTACTCCCCTTCCTCAGCTGGACAGGGGAAAGAAAATATAAAAAAAGCTTGTGGGATGAGATAAGGACAGGGAGATCACTCACCAATTACCGTCACAGGCAAAACAGACTTGAATTGGGGAAATTAATTAAATTTATTACCAACCAAATCAAAGTAGGGTAATGAGAAACAGAACTAAATCTTAAAACACTCTCCCCTCCACCCCTCCCTTCTTCCCAGGCTCAGCTTTGCTCCCCATTTCTCTACCTCCTCCCTGTCAGCGGCGCAGGGGAGGAGGGAACATGGGTTGCAGTCAGTGCATCACATGTTGTCTCTGCCGCTCCTTCCTCCTCTGAGGGAAGACTCCTCATGCTCTTCCCCTTCTCCAGCATGGGGTCCCTCCCAAGGAAGACAGTTTTCCACAAACTTCTCCGACATGAGTCCTTTCCACAGGCTGCAGTTCTTCACGAACTGTTCCAGCATGGGTTCTTTCCACTGGGTGCAGCCCTTCAGGAACAGACTGCTCCAGTCTGGTTCTCCCGCAGGGTCACAAGTTCTGCCAGCAAACCTGCTCCAGCCTGGGCTTCTCTCTCCAGGGGGCCACAGGTCCTGCCAGGAGCCTGCTCTAGCTTGACCTTCCCACAGGGCCACAGCCTCCTTTGGGCACATCCACCTGCTCCAGCGTGGAGGTGTATCTCTGCTCCCCCGTTACCTCCATGGCTGCAGGGCACAGCTGCCTCACCATGGGCTGCACCACAGGCTGCAGGGGAACCTCTTCTCCAGCGCCTGGAGCACTTCCTCCCATCCTTCTGCATTGGCCTTGGTGTCTGCACAGTTGTTTCTCTCACATATTCTCAGCCCTCTCTTTGGCTGCTGTTTTTGCGGAGCAGTCTTCTTCCCCCTTCTTAAATATGTTATCACAGAGGCACTACTACTGTTGCCGATTCACTCAGCCTTGGCCAGTGGCGGGTCCATCTTGGAGCTGGCAGCATTGCCTCTATCGGCATGGGGGATGCTTCTAGCAGCTCCTCACAGAAGCCACCCCTGTAGCACCCCTCCTACCAAAATCTTGCAATGCAAACCCAATACAGATCTGTAGAAAATCACTCATAACAAACCCCTTTATTTCCTGTAGCTAAAAGACATATGGCTCTCCCTATCTATAACTTCAGTTATTTTTGAGTTCTTAAATATCAACTTCTCAAAATCAAAAGTTACTGTCACTAACAGAAACCACTCAACTCTTTTCACAAGAGGTATTGAAAGGCCACACAGTTTATTAACTATTTCACTATTTATAAAACAGTATCCATACAACATTCTGTCACCTTTAGAAGAAATCTAAAGACAAACTCAAAGACAAACATATTGTCCAAAGGACTGAAGAAATACTGGGTAGATTCAGTCTTGGAAATAATTATGGGATTATTGGACAACCAAAGCCTCTCTAGAACTGTAAGTACTATTCACTTTCTACCATACCAAATATTAGAAAAATTTCTCTATTGAGCACTGCTTAAAATAATTTTAATTTTTATTTTAAGCGCTGCTTAAAATAAAAGCATTACCCAATAAGCAATTTGGTAAGCTGAAAAGCTCACAGTCTTCTATTCAACCTTTCTTTAAAATGTAAGTTAAAAAATACGAAACATTTTCTAAAGGCACTTCAGAAATTACCACCAGTGAATTGCTAGAGAAAGCACTGTATTAATAAAGACTTGTGCCATTTTTCATCTGTACTGAGCTGCAAAGAGTCAGCATAACAGCAGCAGTTTTTGCTGCTCTACAAAATGTCCTATATGGGTCATTGCGCTACTAAAAATGGTATGACCTCACATTCCTCATTGCACAAAGGACAATTCATCAACACTGAAAAACTCTTTTAAAAGAGTCTTTCCAAGGAATAGTTGGAATTGCCAGGATAGTTTTAAAGGACACCAATGAATTACAGACAGTACTGTTCTCTGATAATTTGTATTTAATATCTGTAAACAACATAGTTTAAGTATATACTCATAGACACATAAAAACTCCACTCTACCTTGTTTTGGACTAGGTACTGACTGCTGCTTCTCAGCTGATGTTTACAATCCTTTTAACTTCTATATCCCTACTGACTTGAACTGTATGTTTGGATGCATTTTATCTGACTGGCAAGGGCAGTGGCCTTAGCTCCAGTGTTAAGACAGAACTGAGAGTTTCACTCTTGAAGTTAACATGTGGTGCACATGTATAGTAGCATTTATGTGCCACATCTTTCAGTAACTTCCTAGTTGTTACAGGAAGGTAATTAACATTGAACAATCCACACACTGGTTCCACAACTGCTCCAAAAAAAATTTCAGGCTAAAGCAGCATCGACTCCAACTCCATTCCTCTGGCAGATGAGTCATGTCCTTTTTCTGAATTCCCCTTATCCTCCAAGAGTGCAGAGAACATCCAGATTTTACTCTATACATAAATTGAAGTATATGTATAAAGTACACATATATACATATATATGTGTGTGTATATATGCACTTATACATGTGGGAGTGGTTAAGTTACAGTTAATTCACTGAGATTTAAGAGTGATACGTATAACATACAGGGAACACAAAACTTAAAGAATCCGCAGACCACAGAAGAGTCCATGGCATGTCAAGAGAAGAGCTACTCAACATGAACACAAAGAAGAGAACTAGGTAACTCTGCAAGTCAGGTAAGATGAATCAAAGATACAGTTCTTAAAGTGAGTAAGTACAAATATACAAACTGAAAGGGGTATAAATACCAGCTGAGAAACAGCATACAGTACTTGGACCAAAACAAGGTAGAATATATCCATCTACAAATGTGCACTACATTTTTTAGATATACTAAATAAAAAGATATATGAGAACAGTCGTCTGTAATTCATTAAGATCCTTCTGAACTATGCTGGGAAATTCATCATGTAGCCTTTGCAGTTGTTTAAGGTAAATTAATGTTGACTAAATTAGCACCAACTTATCTTTGTGCTCCATTCACATTAAGGTTGTCAAAAAGTCTTTAAAGCACTTAAACTAGATTGACAAGTTGTACCTGCTATTTCCGTAAGTAAAGTTATATGATCATTTTCTGCCAACTTCACAAATCCAACTTGATTTTTGAAGTGATCAATTCCTTGAAAAGACAAATCCACGGTTTTTCCTTTTAGGAGATCTTCTACAAAATTCTTGCTGTCTGAAAGAGCACCAACTGCTCTGTCAAGAGGAAAGAAAATATCTATGTAAAAATCAAATATATTAATATTGTTTACATTGCTATTCATCATTCTATCCAAAAATCTCACAAATCTTATTAGTATCAATTTATTATCTACTCAGGTACTTCTGCACTACTTCTTATCAATGTACTCGGTATTATTGTTACCATTTTATAGAGGTAAACTTGTTCATACACTCTGCTGTAGAAACAATAAGGCAGACCTAGCAGCAGGTGTAATTTCTCAAAAGAGTTTATCTTTGTCCTCAAGGTGACTAGATATTATGATGATAGCATCTCTATTATCATCCCATTTAAATAAGATGATTACTTGGAAGCATTTGGTTTTCCATTCTTTAATTAATTCACTTTTTTCATCTCCTGATAGCTCAACTGAACATTCCAAGATTCTGCTTCATTCAAAGTTACTACAGAGTGTTACTTAATATTATAAACAGAGGTTAGTGACAATATACATATAATAAAATTATACGGAAATTACTATTAAACTCACTGAGAACTCTTATTAAAAGAATTACTACCTAAACCGATGCTTACTTGCTTTAAGAGAGAAGTAGCATACACACATAATGTACATGTAACTTAAGAAACAGGAGCAAACCTGGTAACCTTTTAATAATACTTTTAATTAGTCACATTAAGTACATTTATGATTATGTGAAATAGTTGTTCAGACCTGCACTTGAAGTGAGTCACATTCTAAACAAAAACTATAAACATTCTTGGCGGTTTCTAAAAGATCTCTCACATGCTCACAGTTTTTAATTCTATTCAACTAAACTGAATCTAAACTTTTCACTAAACTGATGTTGACTTTATACACTAGATGGCAGTGACAGGTCAAAAACACTCAAGAGAGTTTATTTTGCTTTTCCTGTCCCAGCTGGATGAAAGCCATCACCATGATTTCTAAAGTAGGCTAAATTATACTCTTTAAGCCTGTTTCCATTGTGTTTAACAAGATGGACCCTTGATGATAACTACACATTTAATTGAAACGTAGGCCAGGTTAAGAAAGACATTAAGGTTGATTGCATGACAAAATATCCTTGATTCATACAGTCTCCCTGTATTTTTTTTTAGAGGGCTTCTACAACCTAGAAGTACTTTAGCTCCTATATAACCACTTTAAACAATGCCATCACTTGTTCTTTGGCAAAGATATTTTCCTTTGAGCATAGACTCTGCCTCTTACCAACCCTTTTATCACCATTAGACAAGCCTGTACCTATGTCTTCCATACATGCTACACTTCATGACCTTGCAAAACCACCACCTAATACTGATTATATTACTCCACGAGTAATCATGTGTCGATTTATTTACTGACATGAACCTAAAAATTGTTCCAAAACAAGTACAGCTTTTTCAAATACACTGTGTCAAATATTGCAGTGGGCTTTCAAGTAGAGTGAATCATGCACATACATAAAACCCATCTCTGGATTTTTTGCATCTGAGAACTGGTACACAGAGAGTCATGGAAAGCTCTGTTCCTCAGCTAAACAAAGATTTATATTTCCATACTGTAGGCTGTGCTGCAGAACCCACTGACCAGCTTAACTCTACCTGATGAAGTCTATGAAAGGTCAATTCAAACAGTGCAATGCATTTTCAGTTTAGCACTGTGTCACTGAAGATTTAGACCTACTTTTTCTTTAATATATAATCTTGTAAACACTAAATATTTAGAAAAATAGTTGTCATCTCACTCTAGCATATTTTATATTTTCATATTCTATCACTTCATAACAATTGCTTTGTAAGAATAATACACAAGGACCAACATTTCCACTGAAGTCAACAGCAAAAAACACAACACTGGTATCTGGTTGTTATTTTACACCAAATAGTATTTATAATGCCAAATAGTGGTTACACTCAGTGTAACTCACCCATATAGATGACAAAAAAGTTTACAAGCATTTCGCTCTGAAGCAGAGAAAAAAAATAAAAAAAATAAAGCATCATTTTCTAAGTGAACTGAAAACTAGATTTACAGAGGCAGTCCCTGTTTTTTTTCTATATAGTTGTAAACATTATTGATCTTAAAATTTATGTAGTTTCATTTTAGAAATTTCTGAATTGTTAATTTTGATTACTTGCTAGAAAAAGCAAAAAAGAAGCCAAATTGAATAATTTCAGCTCTCATATTTATAATGAAAAGGTTACGTTCACAAAGTCTTTGACAGATAATAAGAAAGAAGAAATTGAAACTATAGTCTGGTAATGAAGGCATTTACTGTGAAAGCAGGCATCCCGATTTCTTTTACCTGTTCCTATGACTACACATATAGCCAGCGTGGACTAGAACTCCTTTGCTTGAAGGGAGTGCTGATATGATGCTTTCTTGCTTGCTCTCTTTATGGTTTTTAAAATCGCACATTCTTGATTTCATATAGTCTTACAGAAAGAGATGTAAGTGCATTCATGAAGGCTACATCACAGCCAGACAGTAAGGAAACTGAGTTGCAGGTATGGATTCCCTTAGAAAGAGCAGCCTAGAATACAGACCTTCCATTTTCAGGGTGAAAGCTGTATGTACTAAAACACCATGCAAAAAGCTTTGTGTTGAATTGAATGTTATGTTTAGCACATTCTTATCACACGTTTTGACTTCAAATAGCATTCCAACACATTTCATTTCTGTACAGAAAGAGGCACTATTGTGCAAACAGCAGAAAAACTGCAGATATCCAAGTAACTTTATGGATCAAAACCTAAGGACCTGTGAACTCTCAGATGCCCAGTTGACCAGCTGCACTTTGTTTGAGGGATTACTCTCACTCTATGCTACACACAGGCTCTTTTGCCAGTCTGGATCTTGGGTTTTTTTCCATTACCCTGGTATCAAAAATTGATGAAGCAAAGAAAGGAAAATTCAACTTTTTATTCTTAAAGTTCTCCCAAAAGATGAAACAGAAAACATCAATTATGAAAAAAAAATTATCCCATATAATAGAAAATGCATTCTAGAATACCTGAGGATAGCTGAGCTAGATACCTGTAGGAGGCATCTGGCCAGGGAAGGGGTGAATCACTGGGGAAGCTGCTGCTCACTAGAGGACAGCTCCTAGGTGCCTGGACTGTGTTCTGCTGGGAGAGGCAGAGAAGAACTCTGTAAGTGTATGCCTGGGTGGCAGTCCAATAGTAAGAGCTGAGAAGGAGCTCAAAGAGTAGCAGAAGATGCTGAATCTAAGAATGCTTGTTTGATACACAGTTTAGGACTCTAAAAAATATTAATGAGGAGGCATACTTGCCTTTGAGGTATCCTCTCACACTCCCTTTTTAAAAAGTTTATACCTCAAAATCTTTTTTAAAAAAATCTTATGCATGCAATCAGTGGTTGTTCTCAAAACCAAAACACAGTTTGCTCATCAACCAGGCCAGGAGGAAGCTGCTGTGCCTATTCCAGGAGACAAGAGGCACATGGAGAGGAGATGGAGTCCAGGAGATCTACGTTCCTTTACTTTCCTTTGTATTCTCTGTTCCTGGCTATCTGTTCCTCTCCCTTTGGATCAGATGGTTGTAGATGAGGATGCTGACAGACTCGCATCCTCACAGGAGAGGTAAGACTGCAGAGGCATCAAGGATATAGCATTCAAGGAAACAAGTGTGAAAAACAAGCAGGGCAATTGATTTAGAGATACTGATATCTCGTTATTTTTAGGTGTGTTAACTGTTGTTAGCCAAAATACTTCTACTTATTAGAAGCATGCCCTTAACTACCAAACGGTTCCTACATTCTACCTTGGATTCTCGCTTTCTTAGGAGCAATCTGCCCTTTGACAGCCAAACCTACTGAGGGAAAAAACATTCAACACACACATTAGACACATTATTTTGTAAATGTATTACCATAACCTAAGCAATGTCTCACTGCACTTATTCATTATTTGGTCTAAATAATTCAGTACATGGACCCCATGCCTGCTAACCCTGCAGAGAAAAACAATAATATATATATGACAGAGGGCCCCTGAAAGAACTCATCTGGGGGAGATGAAACAGTGAGGCTTTTCTTTCACAGAATTATAAGGATCTGATGAATTTTGATTCATTAGCAATTCCCTACAAAATTGATATATAAGCAACGGAGGATTCCCCGATGTTCACATAGTGACAGCAGTCCATTTATCAGCATTTTACATAATACTCTGTTACAGTTACCAAAGCACTTGCAATCTCAATTCTGTTATTATAATGTGCAAGTATAGAGATCACATGTGCAGGCCATTGGGCACCACATCTAAACAGAAACTGTTGAGAAAGTCTGTGTAAAGCCAAGGCTATGACACACAATGTATGTTTTAATTTCAAGTCAGAATTACAGCTAGACACACAAATTATTATTCTGAACATTCATAAATTACAGCTGTATAGACAGACTTAAAAGTTTGAACATCTTCATAGTAACCATTGACCTTGTACCTTATAAAGTAGGCTTGTCAGATAGCAGGACAGCATGTGATAAACAGTCAAAACCGCCAAAGAACTGCCTTTTTATAAAGTAGTTGCATCTAACACTTAGATGTTACAATGTTGTCATTGTATATGTACAGCTTTCAACTAATTTTCTACCTTTTATATGAACAAAAAATCAACTGCATCACTGAAACAATATAAAAAACATATTTTTGATACATTCTAATAGCCACCTCTCTTTCAGTGTACTTAAATTTTGAGTATAATAAATTAATTTAGGGACATAAAAAAAAACTGTAACTGCATGAGGCATTAGTTTGGAGCAAAGGTTTCTTTCATTAAAGTCTTTCAGTGACAATTACTAATTTGGCCAATTACTATTTAATAAGCGATTAAATTCTAAAAATTCCCCTGTGAATCTGTGTCCCCTATATCAAAACCCTGTTTTGAAATAATTTCTCAAGCAAACATGAGATTTGTACATGCAAGTTCAGCATACAGTATGAAAAATGCAAGAAAAAAAAGCATACTTTGTTCAGAGCTCATAACATACCATAAGTTATGAAAATGGCTGATATTAAGATTAGCATTCTAAGAACAACATGAAATAAATGTTCAGTAACCCTAATAATTTAGGGTTGACAAAAAATAAACATCAGGTACACCTTCTAGTCTTTTAATTAACTCCTCCAGCAAAAATACTCGCATATATTTAATTTACCACCAAATACCTACACACTAATTTCTTCTTCATTGCATAAATGCATCAATAACATGGTGACATGCAATGAGCCAGAGTGAACCATTGCTCTGGAAAGCCTTTGATCCTTCTGTATTATTGCATGTTGGACAGCCTGAATACTGCCAGTTATCTGGGAAGAAAGAAAGAAAGACAGAGAAACAACTCAGCCATTACAACTACTGTATCCCATCATGCAAGTGAACAAGAAAGCACACAAACTGAAATCAAACGTTTATGTAAAAACCATTCTAGCAGAAGAACGTTTTATCCTTTGACAAAGCTGTTGCTAATTGACCCGAGTAAACCCCAAGTGGGTACGAATGGAGTGATTAATAAATCACTGGACATTTGCTTCCACAGGTATGATAAATTCCCAGAGCAGATTAAGATCATCCAGTTTTACATTGCCTGTCGTCCAAAAAAGAGACTTCTTCAAGGACTTTCTCTGCCTGCTTTGCTAAGTTTCTATGTTGCTACGTGCAGACAAGTGTCTGGAAAGAGATCTTTGCAGGACTGGGCACATACAAAACGGGAACAGTCAGTAAATAATTTGTAGAGACATCTGATTTGCAGTCCTGATTATACTGTCCAATAAACAAATATAATTCATATACTCCCTTCAAACATATATTAATGAATTTCCATACAACATGTATACTGTTCTAACTTTGTCAGTCTTTTTCATTAAACTTATTTGAATTACATTTTCTTCACTGAAAATTATTTGTACGGTTATACATGCTTTATAAGTTGTATAAAATGTTTAGTGTGCTTCAAGTTACAATAGTTGTACTGTAGTGACTTAAAAAAACAAAAAACAAAAAACACCTGGAACTATTTTTGAATATGTTAGTGGAAATTAAATAAAATCCAATAACTTTGACCATCTGACAAAATTTGTTATTTCTTAAAGCATGGTAAGCAAAGACATTACAGATAAATAAGCTTTGGTGCGCAAAGTCTAAAAAAAGCACATAGGAAAGTTCAATTTGATTTTTTTTTTAATTTGAAACAGCGGTGAATGCTTCACAAATATACTGTACATATTGCCTTTTATAACATAAGCACAAGTAGCTCTTAGGTTAAAAAAAAAAAGCCTTGATACATTTTGGTAGCTCAGTTAATTTTAAGGAACACATAAATTTCCTGAAAAAACACAGTACAGTGGGAGTGGTCAGTATTTTTCTGAACAACGCTTAAGATGAGTTTTGCCCTGCAGGAGTTTTACCTTATGTGCCATAGATATTTAGTAGTGCCGTATAAATAAAATCAAATTATCACTGAAAGGAACGAACTCTAGGAAGGGTGGGGAGGAGGAAGGAAGATAAAAGCCACTTGCCAGAAAAAGGTGATATGGCATCTACAAAACCACAAGGGTGTTAGGTAGTGTAAGACATATGAAGAAAATTGCACCAATATTTTGATCATAAATCATGTTGTAATAAGACGATCTTCCTTCATATGTCAGAATTGACCATTTAACCCACATTTGAGCAAAAAACTGGTAAACATGTTCCCTGATAATTACAATGTATTGACTGCATAATTCTTTAAGTTTATAAACTAAAGCAAATGCAGTTATCCCCATAAAGTAAAAAACCCCAAACCTCAAAGATTAAATCACCTATCATATGAATTACAATTTTATTCCATTTTCAACTATCGCTTCTAAATTTAATTTGCACCTGAGAGCTAGCAGAGAAAAAAATACAAATGTAAGTGTACAAGTCCTTCAGAATAGAGAAGACGGGTGTGGAACTGTTATCATAGCGGTAAGACCATCCTATCTCTGAAAAGATCAATGTTATTCAGCATTCAGACTAATAGCCAATACCCCACATCCCCTTACCTATATAATTTCCTTCAGTCGTACTTCCGAGTCCCTTCCTGCTCGTGTCCTAAACTACCTCCAGCTCCCTCATATACTTCAGTTCTGGCTTGGCCAAGAAGCAACACATGTTGTGGCTGATTTTCAGCTACAAGGGGTTGACTGGCTAACAAACATGCAGATAGTCATTCAGCAGCTGGCAGGTCTAGAAGAACAGGTAATTGCCACCCTCACACTACAGTCTTCAACACAAGCACGTTCTTTCGAGGCTCTCTCTTTTACACAAGCACAATTCCACAAAAATCATATGAAATTAGCACCTCCAAGACGTCAATTTTTTTTAATTCAAATTTGGACAACAGGTTAAAAACCCAGAGCAAGTTCAAAATCCACAAAAACCCAAATGGCACTATAGCAAGGCAAACAAATAGGCAGGCTCACACCTGTATAAACTCCATTAAGAAACCAAGCTAAAAATCTCATGAATAACATACCTTTGGAACAGGATTAATTCCAAAGATGGCTCGTTAACAGTTCCAGAGACAAGCCATTGCTGAAACCACCAGGAAAATATCAAATGAGCTGCCTTCTTGATAAAAGCAAAATAGAAAAAAGACTGAGCACATTCTCTCTCACTGGCTAAGTGACAACGTTCTACAAAATCTACACTATTTGGAAAGAAGAAAAAAGGTTTTCAAGTACATTTTTGTGAATTTCAGGAATTTATTTTTTATATATTTTCCCAGAAATTACATTATCAAAATGTAACACATCACAATGTGTAATGTAATATAACTTCAGATTCCTTCTGTTTTTTTTCAAAATTCTAAGGTGCAATTTACAGTTGAGTGCGCAGAATTTTAATTAAGCGCACCAGGACTCTTCCTACATCTCTGTATAACCCACTGCATAAACAAAAACTTTAAATTGCTATTGAACCTGCTATTTACATTACCTTACAAAGTTTTATGTTACATTTCAACTGCTATCATGCTGGCTATTTCTTTTAACTTGACATTTCCTAACTTAACTAAAAGAAATGTCTGAATGCAGATCATACTCAACAATTCCCCCAAATAAGGCCTCAAATACTAGTTTCAAGGTCCCTTCTCCCATTACTTGGAACATGCTGTTCTGAAAAGTAATAAAATAATTTAGTTTTGGTTATTGCAAGGATACTACTAGCAAGGGAATATAAAGACTGCAAGCTTTAAAGATTCAACAGATTAATTATAACTATAATCAAGACTGGAGGACCCTGAAAGGCCAACCTATCAAGTGATAAAACATCAGATGAAACATAACTTTAAAAAAATTACCAGAAATGTATACAATGATAATAATCCATTTTACTATTTTTTTCACAAGTAATAATGCAAAGTTAAATATAAATTCAAAATTAACAGAACACCACATTTTATTTCTGAGGGTTCAAAACATAATGAAAATGAAAAGAAGGAAATTGTTTCTTTTCCAAGAGAAACAGTCCATTAAATGTTTCAGAAATGTCCTTTATTACAAAATGCTTCACTGTGTAAAGCTTCGAATACTACGTAAAATACAGAGTACTAATGCCTAAAACACTTCACTGGAATAAAATGACATCCTCAAAAAAAAAAAGGTCTCTCATTACTAACTGAAATACTACCAGTAATTACCAGATTCCTCCGGCTATCAAGAAACCAGGTGTCTTAAGTCTAAATTTTGGCTAATGTTGCCTATACAAATTCAAAAGTGTATTTTCTGCTTTCAGAAAAACTCTACATCTAAGGCAAGCATAAACTAAACTTTCTGCAAAGTCCTGGAACTCACAATGCTCTGAGATTTAACACAGTTGTTCCTTTACCTCTGCAAATGATATAAGACTAAACATACGACATACAGAAAAGCACACATAGTTAAGACTTTCCCACTCAACCAGCCACTCAACATAATAACAATTGTGAGCAGGAACTCTCAATTATCAGATTATGTAACCCCTACCTTATTAGTGCACTTGTTAAATAATGGAACAGACAGGAAGAGAAGATATTTCAGAGTAAAATGGTACAAAAGATCTCCCACAATATTCGTGTCAGACCATCCCGGATCTTTTAAAAGCAGCCTCTCCAATTTCTTCTTCACATAACATGTTTTGAAGAATCAAAGACTGCTCTGTAATTTTCAAACCTACTTTGGTTTATTTTCATTTTGGATTCTCTTAATCTTTGACTTTCTTAGAGAATGGATATTACAGATGTAAGGTGAGTTAAAACCTAAGATAGCTCCTGTTATTAAAAAAATAAACCTAAATTTTGAAATGGTGATAAACTGTTGGGTTTAACTTTTTAAACATAATGCACATACTTTCCTTATTTGCAGACATAACAGGTATCAAAGCTGTACCAGAGACATCCCACAGCATGTAAGAAATCTCTCATTTACTGTCTAAATGAGACAACACATCCTAACTACAAAAAAAACCATTCTCTTACTGCACTTCTTGAATCCCTTTAAACAACATCTGACTAAAACAATAGGTTGCTTGAATTTTAAATAAGACGATAAATTTTACTGGAAAATGTTAAACTACAAACTGCCTTGCTAAAACAGACACATATCCAAATTTAAATTCCTATCTCTAAGGAGAGTTAAAATATTGTTAGTGATTTTTTTATGAAGTTAAACAGGAATGTCTCTTTTCCTTATTCTAAGTGAATGACAAATTAGCAATACTGGAACAGTACAGAGGGGAAATTTAAACCAGCTTCAGTCAAAATAATGTAAATCCATAAGACTGACAAACTGAATAAAAAGATAAATATTTTTCCTCTAGTCTTTTCCAGGTAAGCAATTCTGTTCACAAAAATGTTACATAAAATAAATCTACTCTTTGAATAGGCTGCTAATGTGCCTTAAAAAATATCTGCAAAAGATTATTTTGCTCAAGATCACTGTTCTTCTTATAAACACATGCAGCTGTTGAAGTAATTCTGGTTATACCAAATCAGTATAATAAAGATTATCACCTCTGGATTAGTAATTGGAAGAGAAATAAAATAATTTGGCTGATAATTCTTTTTCTTCTTTCTCTCACTGCCTTCTTCGATTTCCCTTCCAGCAGTCCTCTTTCTTTTCTTCTTTATATTTATTTCAGAGGTTGCATGCACTGAAGAGAAAAAAAAAGGTACTTTCAGCATACAGGCAAGTCAAAACAAAGATATACTTACTAACAGGCCAACAGGAGCTGGACTTCAGTCAACTGACTGGAGCATCTCTTCCCAGTCATCTGATCTGCTCATTCTCCGAACTGTCTGATTGGGATACCATACTTCAACCAATAGCCTACACCTCTAAGTGGTGCTTACAAGCTGCTAACATAGACATGCAGCTTCCAAACTACTGCGTTTCATTTCGCCAACTCACATTGCAGTGTAATAGGCCTGCAAATTGTCTACACTTGAACATGCAGGTGACCTTAGAGCAAAAAGGCCAATATTAAGTTTCAAATACCCCACGCATGCTGCATTTTGAAACATAAAAATGATAACACGTAGGATTATTAAGTTAAAAGGTTGTATTAGACTAGGACTGGACAACCTGTAGCTCAAGGACCAAACCCAGACCAGAAGAAAATCTAACCCAAGCCAGATTTACTCTAGCTCCTCCTTTCCCAAAGACACTTTCCAACATAGTGAAAGAAAAGTGTGTGTCCTCAATTCTTCCTTTGCACCATAAATTATTTTTCTCCTAGCTTATTTCCTCTAGCCTTTGCAGGCCCTTTCCCACCACATGGCCTGACACACACTCATAAGCTGACCAGGCTGCAGACATCCACTGTCCAATTAGAGGTGCACTTCTAGCCCCATGCTGGGAACACACATATTGGAAGACAGCTCATAAAAGCCATCACTTGACAAGCTCATATACAGTAATGTGTACTCACATATGAGATGTCATTAGTCTGTGACTCATTGCTGCAATGGATCACAAAATTGTAATTTTTTAATAAGCTCAAAGTATTTGTAGGAGGGAATACTAATAAGAGAGGCTCTGGATAGGATCCTGTTCGCAGGGAGACGCTGTTCCATGTGAACAGCCCACCTGTATATGCCGAAATGCAGGACCAGGAACTGAATATGTGATGCGTCCAAGCTTCCACACTACTTCTGTTTAATATACTTACTATCAAATTCATCTTCAATATCCGTGTTGACAAATGGCATTTCTGCCATGAGAGAGTCTACCGAATCTGCAGGACATGACTCTTCTCTTTGTTGTGCCTTTTTCTCCTCTTTAAAGATTTTCTTTTGCTGTACATTTTCCAGCCCATCTGTAATACATTTAAAATAACACATTCAGTCTTAGTTTTTTATATAAACAGCTAAGAGACATTATACACAAGCAATACACTAAGTATACATCTCTGAAATTACCAGTAAATAAATAGTGACATATAACTCCCTTAAGAATGATGCTCTTCTTCCTTGTCAATAGATCAACAAAAATACTTTAACGCTTTACGTGGAACAGCAAAAAAAGGGAGCCTTCCATATTTAATAACTTGTTCAGTTCTAAGTAAATGCAATTACATGCAAAAAAAAGCATACTTATAACTGAACATAAAAAAAAATAACATCTTCACACATCATATAAAGTTAACTTTAGATAACAGTAATGGCATATGAGATTTGGTGCAGATAAACACTGGCAAATGAATTCCAGTATAGACACACTGAAAATGAGGCACAAAGGGAATCCCACCACTCCACATATAACACAGTTCTCAGCTGACTATATAATTCACGAATGAGATTATTTTCTGCTCCTGACTCTCAAACACAGTATAACATTTTATAGACAACAATGATCTGTACTTCTGGTTCTAAAAACCGACTTCTAGTATTTAAGCTAATCCATATAAATCCATATAAATCAAAACTCATATGTATAAAGATATACATGAAGTTCTATCTGAGAATAAATACCACAATGACAGAATAATCTCCACTAACAAGTTTTTAAAAATGCCTTTTTCCCCCAAGAGTCATTTCCTTACGTCTGCTCGATGTTTCTGCATCGGTAAACTAATATTTGCGTACTAAGTTACACCTTAAAAATGAAAAAGTAAAATTTTCTCTAGCAGTGAAAAATGTGCACATAACCAGGCATCCAGCAGTATGCTTTTGGGACAACTCCACAACGGGATTACTGTAGTGGAAGAAGCCTTATGTCAGAATTGCAGTTTATCCCAGTACAGCTCATTACTACAGACAACGCACTTTCAAAGCTCCTCTTGTGACCAGTGCAGATAGTCCAAATCTGGCCCAAGGGGAATATCTGACACCAAAAGTCTGTCTTATTTTCTTGTCGCAAACAAAGCCACACTAAATATTACTGACCTGCTCTGGGTTTTTAAAACCCAGTGGAATGTTTCTTGCATATATCTTCATGCCAGGGAAGATAAGTAAAAGAACAACCTGGTTAAATGCTAATACACTCCAGTCGAAAGTAGGGAGGTATAAATCACTCTGTGGTTGTGGTCTGACACCTAACTTTGTTTCTTTTTAATAGCCTCCGGGATAACGTAGTTAGAATGGTTGCTTTTTTCCCCTGTAGAAACTAAAGAACTATGCATAACAGACTGTGGCACAGTCAACACACCGGAGGGAAGGGATGCCATCCAGAGGGACCCTGACAGGCTTGAGAGGTGGGCCAATGCCAACCTCATGAAATTTAGCAAGGCCAAGTGCAAGGTCCTACACATAGGTCAAGGCAATCCCAAGCACAAATACAGGCTGGGCAGAGAATGGATAGAGAGCAGCCCTGAGGAGAAGGACTTGGGGGTGTCCATAGATGAAACACTGAACATGAGCCCGCAGCGTGCACCTGCGGCCCAGAAGGCCAACCATGTCCTGGGCTGCATCAAAAGAAGTGTGGCCAGCAGGTCAAGGGAGGGGATTAACCCCCTCTGCTCTGCTCTTGTGAGACCACATCTGGAGTACTGCATCCAGCTCTGGGCCTCTCAATGCAAGAAGGACGTCGAGCTGTTGGAGCAGGTCCAGAGGAGGGCCACGAAGATGGCCAGAGGACTGGAACACCTCCCCTATAAGGACAGACTGAGAGAGTTGGGGTTGTTCAGCCTGGAGAAGGCTCTGGGGGGACCTTACAGCAGCCTTCCAGTAACTGAAGAGGGCCTGCAGGAAATCTGGGAAGGGTCTTTTTACAAGAGATGTAGTGACAGGATGAGGGGTAATGGATTTAAACTGGAAGAGGGCAGATTTAGACTAGATATTCGGAAGCATTTTTTTTCTGTGAGGGTGGTGAGACACTGGAACAGGTTGCCCAAGGAAGTTGTGGATGCCCCATCCCTGGAGATGTTCAAGGCCAGGCTGGATAGGCTTTGAGCAACCTGGGCTAGTGGAAGGTGTCCCTGCCCATGGCAGGGGGATTGGAACTAGATGACCTTTAATGTCCCTTCCAACCCAAGCGATTCTATGATTCTATGATTACGCATTTCCTTTGCTCTGTCTGCTCAAAAAAGCAACATACTTTTGCCACTTTGAAAAATTCTGTCAGGTCATAATAGCAGATGGGCATAGCAAAAGCACAGCTCAGTGATTAACAATGTCCCTTTTCAAACCAATCGGCTGAACGGAACAGACAGTGTTTCTAAACCCTGCAGGCTGTGCTTCTGGCAAAAAAACTTCATCCCTCACCTTTTCTGAAATATTTATTAAACAAAACAACAACAGAATTCAAGAACTGTGTTCTAGTCACTCAAACAACCTGAAAAGAAAGATTTTTCACAATTCTTGACATAATGTTGGTAATCTGAGACCTAAGTAACAAAACCAACTTCTGTAGGAACTCCTTGACCATCAAATTCTTACAGGATAAACTATTTTTTCTTAATCGCATGCTTAATTATACTAGCCTGAATTTCATATAGGAACAGCTATAGACATTATTTCCATGTTTGTATTAAAGCGGATGCTGATCTTCACCAGTATTTATGACATCTCTTCCAGCAGGAAAAAAATCATGATACACCTAGCTCACAAAGGAGAGAACATAAAAATAAGGAGCAGTAAAACATTTGACTGCACTCTATTCCCAGGCCTCTTCTCTACATACTCAGATCATAGTTTCAAACAGAATAATCTATTTTTTGACACCTACACATCAGACATCACAGTGAGATTAGGTCTCCAGGCACCGTTCGCTGTTTAATACATTTATGTTCATATGTTCAATATGTTTATGTTCACGTGTTTAATAACAAACTAATCCTTTGGAGATAATTGAAAGATAATGTAGAACTAGATGGTCTTAACTCTTCAGGCATCCTGAACTCCGGGTGCTGGCACTAGTGTTCACACAGGCGAAAGTTTCAGCATCCAGCCAGCTCAGATGCTTAGGCTTACTGCAAGCCTGGGGACAGTGGGGCAGGCAGGGAAAATAAAAGCGGAAGACTTTTCACCAGCAGCCCACAACTAGCTTGAATCCTTTTAGCCCGACGACCTCCACAAGCCCTGCTGTGAAATCTACCTCTTTTCCATTTTAGACCTGAATATCTGCGAGGCCCCTCGCCCTCTTCCGTCTCCCCGCTGCCTCCTCACCGTGCTCCGAGGTCGCGCAGATGTCCCCGCCGCCGCCGCCGGCCCCCCCAGCTCCCGCCGCCGGCCGTAGGGCCATGAGGCGCGGGAGGGAGGGCACACCCTGCCGGGTGAGAAGGGCGCGGGCCGCCGCCGCCCGCAGCGGGTAAAGCGCGGGGAACAGACACCGAAGTAGCCGCTGCATGCCCGGTTAGGGCGATCAGGGCTGCCCGCCGGGACACCGCAGGGGATCCAGCACAGGAGCCGCGGCTCCCGGCCGAACGACGGACGGGCAACAGGGCCGTGCGCCCGCGGGCCTACAGCTCCCAGCGTGCTCCGCGCCGCGCGGCCCGCGCGAGGCATGGCGGGAGGCGGCCCCGAGTTTCGCACGTCCTCAGCCATGGCCTTCCTCCACTTTGTTGTTTGTAATGGCAGGTGTTGGCTGAGCCGTGCAATTCACAGTGAAGGCATGTAGATAGGTGTGCCCTGAAAGGAGAGATCCGCATTGGCGTGTGGTGTTTTCACTCAGTGTTCTAGTGAAATGTGGCTGCCCGAGCACCGGTCCCACAGAAGGGCGGTGACTAACAGCAGTGGTCTGGGCTGTTGTCTCCGCAAAATAACTAGTTGTAGCTTAGGGTTGCCAGAACTGTGTACAGTGCAGAACAATAATTTCCTTCCATTTAGCTGCTGCCCAGGGCAGACTAGATGGTCTTCCTCTGTAGGTCAGCGTTGAACTGCTTCCTTTACACAGTCCCCTGCCTCCAGCAGAGCCGCAGGCCCCTCTGGCCGCTGGTGCAGACACCTCTGCTGTGGCCTGCTGGGCATCCGCCTCGGGGGTGTACAGGAGAGGCTGCTCCTCCAGGGCAAGAAATGGGCTCTTTTCTAGATGAAATAAAGACCTGGTGCCTCTCAGAAGCCAAATCCTGTCACTGTGTTTTGTGGGAGAAGCCAAGCTAGCTGTCACCTGGTGCTTTTTCAGATTGGTCTGTGCGTATAGACCGGATCTGAGGGAGACAGTTGTTTGTATGTATATAAAGATTCCTACTTTCATTTTTAAAGAGAGTAGGGATGGCAAAAACAAATAAAATAGGATGGTTGTGATAGGGAGGAAGCTGCATTTCTGTTGTATGTTGGAAGCTGAGAGATGAGTCAAAATGAAGGTAGTTTCTGTATCTGCCTTCTCTGTGCCTTCCCTTTATGGGAGATAAAATCTGTTTAGAAATATTTCATCACTGTTTTGCCCCATATCGTGCTGTGTTTGCTTTTGCTCTCTTTCACTCAGTATTTCATTTGGTCTGCATAGTTCTGTAGAGACCAAAGGCTGGACGTGACACAGAAGTCCAAGTTCTCTGGGAACCAGGAGAAGCTTTAGGATGAGGCTGATGGCAGTTTTTTGTCATATATGCATTTCATCTGAATATCAGCTATCGTTAGAATTCTTATTACCTCTTCCTAGCCTGTTAGCATTGGCAAGTAAGGCAGTTCCATAAAAATTTAGTTCCATAGAGTTATAGATCAAATACTGGGAGAAAATCTTTTGGTATGAAGTGTCTTTTAAAAAATGTGAATTTAAAACACAGTTTTGGATTTGAAACTGCTCCAAATCAATTAAGTATTTTGCAGAAACCTTCAGCAAGCAAACTCTATAAAGAACATTTCTGTTTGTTCAATTGACAGAGGAGTCCAATGCAATTAGATTAGTTAGCACTTAATTGTCTAAAAACACGATGTATTTTTAGTGGAGCTAAAATTGTATCTAACCGTTACCCTCTAGCCTAGCACTAATAAGTAGATGTAGTCTCTGGCTTCATGACATGCCTGAATATGCTATCTCCAGGATGAGGGGAAGTGAGAAATTAAAAGCACCTTAGCTGGAGCTGTAGCAGTTCACATGAATTGTCCCTACAAGTTGTAAAAGTGATGTTGGAGGGAAATGTTCAGTCGAGGACTAGAAAGCTGAAGTGACAAGTTCTGATTTTTCTGCCTGCCCAAATACTGCACAAGTTTCACAGAGGTCACTGACCTGGTGCCTGGCAGAAACTGATTTTCATTACTGCTTAGGTTTGGCCTAAAGCCAGCACTTTATCAATCTTCTTTGGCCTTGCCTTTATTAAAGAGAGTTTCTGATTAACCTCCCAGCAGTACAGTTGTCCCTTTGAGGAAAAAAAATCACATAATGACAGCTGAGTGACGCTAACAGAAAGAGGAAGCACAGTCAGCTCTACAAATGTATTTGCTTACACAACTGCACAGCCCATGGCTGTTAGCCTTTCACCCACCTTACCATCTCTTAATCCACCATCTAACTTCAATCAAATTTAGTAGAGAGTAAGAGGATTCAGAGCTATGATTTTCCCATACTTTTCCTGCAAATGAGTGGTTTGGGAAGAGAGACTCATTTAACTTCCAAATGACGGAAAGAAGAAACAATGCTGTGTGTATGTTTTTATGAAACAATGGCTGGCCATGGGTACTGGTCAGCTCATTACGCAGTAGGCCACGGCACATATTATCAATACATGTGTGATGGGTTTGCCCTTTGCTGGGGGCCAGCTCACACACACCCTGTCACCCAATACCCCCACCCGAGGATAGGGGAGAGAATGAAAGGGGTGAAGGGAAAAAAGGACCCATGGGTTGAGATAAGAACAATTTAATAACTAAACTACAATAATATTGAAAAGAATACTATATACAAATGAGTGATATACAGTGATACTGCCCGCCTCCCCCCCCCCCACTGACCAAGGCTCAGCTTGTTCCTGGCTAACAATGCTGGAGCAGGGAGAGTCCCAAAACCACACTCACGGAATGGAGATAACAGTCTGAGCGTCCCAGACAGAGAGCTGATCAGAGTGGGGTGGGGGGAAGGCCTTGGGAGAGTGACCGCCTGGAGCGAGATGACCCAGAGCAAAAGAGATCCAGAACCAAAAGGGCTGATCTTCTGGAGGGTCCTCACCTATATACTGGGCATGACGCATATGTTATGAAATAGATTATTGGCCACTTTGGGTTTCAATCCCAAACCTAAGCTCAAATCCTGGGCTGGTAACTGGGGCTGTGCTCCCTCCCAGCTTCTATGGTCTCAGACAGCCAGAGAAGCTGAAAGACCTTGGCAGCCGCATAAACATCACTTTTTATCAGCTTTCTTCTGAGCACAAATCCAAAACACAGCTTCTTGCTAGCTATTATGAAGAAAGTTCACTCTGTCTCAGCTTAACCCAGGACAACATTTTATGCCTTATCTTAGTCAAGCAAGAGATATGGGGGAGCTATGAGTATTTGGGACATGACTCACTGTGGGAGGTTAGGAAATAAAGGGGCAGGAACAGAACATGTTACAGGGAGGACTAAATATTGGAAGGGGATATTGGGATATTGTGTAGGACATGGGAGGGAGCTGAAGGTATTATAATGGGAAGGCACAGACACTATAGGGGAAATTTGTGTTACTGTGATAAGGAGGGAGGACATAACTGTTACAAAACAAAACTTCATTACTGACACTGCTGATACAGCAACTTGTCTTTGGACAAGTGAAGAGGAATAGACTGTGATCTGATAGTAATAAGAGATTTGCCAGAGAAACAAAGAGGAGTGTGAGTTGCAGAACAGATAACAGAAAACGAGAGGTAGAGGAGTGCCTGAGATAAAGTAATTTAATGCAAAGATCAAAAAGCAAATAGGCTGGGGTTTCTACAATAACTAATATAACATGGAGAAGCACATGAATATGCTTTGGATTGTACTTAATGAATAGAAACTACATTTGACATCTAACGTGAATATGAAGATTAATGTGAAAAGTATTAATGGAAATGGATATTTTTATGACCTGTTGATCACAGGTGTTCATTTGCATTGCAGGAAGAGGGAACAGAACAGTGGGAATCAGCTGAAAAATTAACTGATTACCCAGAGCAGTAATTCTTCACTTGCTACCCTCTAGATAGTGACCAGTTATGAGGGACACTGGCTAAAGATCAGCAGAGACTCTCAAATGCTACTAATGTCAAGGTATTGTTTCAGACACTTACAGGTTCCTTCAGACTTTTATGCTGATAGCACACTTTTTGATGAATGATGACTGTTGTGTAGAGAGGGGATTCACCTAACAAAGTTTGGCGTGAAAGTCTTTGCCAGCGGGCTTGCTAGCTTTGTGAGGAGGGCTTTAAAATAGGTTACTGAAGGATGGAGAAGCAGTGCCATCAAGACAAACCTGGAAGAGAACTGGAAGAGCTGGAAAAGATGTGCTGGCAGAGGTGTAGTCATAGATAATGGGAAAGTGGATGCAGGATAGCATGATGGCAGAGGCTGTCCCTCTCTGCCTGAGAAGCCAGCGTGCTTGAGGCCCCATCCCATGTTCCTGCACACAGGCTAGCAATTAGGGGGACCTCAAAAGGCTGGAGAAGTGGGACGATAGATGCTTGCTTCATTAAGTTCAACGAAGACAAATGTAAAATCTTGCATCTAGCACAGATGGATTTTTATAAAAGCGTCTGGTTGCACGTTTGCACTAGCTGACAGCCCATGACATTTTTTACTGACTTGGACTCTGCACTGGACATTATTATTATTAGGGAGTAATCTCTATTTTGAACTTCTACAGCCCTTGCTCCCTTAAAAAAGCAATTAGAGCTATTTTCCCTGCAAATTGTATCCCATTGGATAGTTTTAATATTTCCTCTTAAGTACTTGAAGCAGAAGGGGTAGAATAGGCTTTGTTCGTCTGATTCTTCTTTCACTTGTCAGTACAGAAAATCCACCAGAAGTCACCTAGGTAAATTCTCATTCTGCAGCAGAGTTATGTTATGCTTCTATAAGCAATAAAACCAGTCTTCCCTCTGTTGCTCCAGCATCAGGTTAAAAGAAGCTATTAATTTATTTACCTCAATTTCAGAAGCTCAAATTCCATCAAACAAGGTGATATACATAATTTTCATTTCCAAAATATAGGGTAACTAGAATACAAATAACATTATGGAATACTTCTAGTACTTGCAGCCCTGAGGAAGAGGATTTGGGGGTGTTGGTAGATGAAACACTGAACATAACCTGGCAGTGTGCGCTTGTGGCCCAGAAGGCAAACGAGATCATGGGCTGCATCAAGAGAAGTGTGGCCAGCAGGTCAAGGGAGGTGATTCTGCCCCTCTGCTCTGCTCTTGTGAGACCATATCTGGAGTACTGCGTCCAGCTCTGGGCCTCTCAACACAAGAAGGACGTTGAGCTGTTGGAGTGGGTCCAGAGGAGGGCCATGAAATGGTCAGAGGACTGGAACACCTCCCCTATGAGGACAGACTGAGAGAGTTGGGGTTGTTCAGCCTGGAGAAGAGAAGGCTCCAGGGGGACCTTATAGCAGCCTTCCAGTACCTGAAGGGGGCCTACAGGAGAGATGGGGAGGGACTTTTTACAAGGGCCTGAAGTGACAGGATGAAGGGTAATGGATTTAAACTGGAAGACGGCAGATTTAGACTAGATATTAGGAAGCATTTTTTTCCTGTGAGGATGGTGAGGCACTGGAACAGGTTGCCCAAGGAAGTTGTGGATGCCCCATCCCTGGAGGTGTTCAAGGCCAGGCTGGATGAGGCTTTGAGCAACCTGGTCTAGTGGAGGGTGTCCCTGCCCATGGCAGGGGGGTTGGAACTTTATGATCTTTAAGGTCCCTTCCAACCCAAACCATTCTGTGATTCTATGATGATTCATATTTTGTGATGTAAGTAGATAGCTTTCTTTTAATAAATATACACACACAAATAAAACTATATAGCAGCAAATAAATTTATTTTGATGACCACAATCTTGTTTCTCTTATTTTTCATAGATATAATTTGGATTTAGGCAAAAGTTGCATACATACGGAGACGCTTGGAAGTGTGGCAGTCTGCGGAGTGAAGAAACCACAGTTTGATTGTAAACCTTCACAGATTTGCAGCATGAGATAAAAGCACATTTCTCTTCTAGGAACTTTACCAAACTTGCTGGACTTTTCAGCTGCAGAGGTCAAGTTAAGCTTGATTTTAAATCTCTGGCTTCCTGGAGCTGTCCTGTTTTTTTGTGACTGAAATAAAGATTTTTAGAAATTATGTGCAGGGGAAAATGGAGGGCAAGTGTTTTATTTAAAAAGAAGACACTGGCTGCAATTAAAAACCAGTTTGATTTTGAATGCAGTGAGTATTGCCAACTACATGCGGAAATCATACAGCTGAGACACTAGATCCTGCGTTCCTTGAGCTAAAGACACTTTACTGAGAGTCTTTCTCAGGCAAGTAAAGAATGCAGTTCTGAATCCAAAATTCATGTTATTCCAGATGTGGGTGGGGGAAATACGTATTTACTGACTGAAGTGAAAAATCTTGATTCTCAGCTGCCTATCTGTTGTGTTTCTTGCTCTCCTCTCCCCTCTTGTTCTTCTATTTGTCTCTCCCTTCAGCCGCAACCTTCTTTTTTAGCTCTGGCTTCCTTACCTTCCCGAGCTCCAGGTATGGCACAAACACACTGTGTGTTTGCCACTGCTGTGCAGGCTTCGTGTGTGGCCCTGCATATTTTTTCCTCTTTTATCTATGGACTTTTTGTAAAGTTAGGATGTCTGTGGAACAGTGGCAGTATCTTTCATACACGTTTGTAGAGCACAAAGTCTAATTAAAAGAAACAAATCTAAGCTTCTTGACAGAACATAGCACAGTCCTTCCTGAAGTTGAGATCATCACTCTCACTTCCACCCACATTTCTGATGCATGCCTGCCTTTCTTTCCAAGAGCAGCTGAGACATTAGTTCACAAGCACTAACAGTGCTTCAGCAAGCTGCTCGTTTAGCCTAAGATGTGAATGTACGTGCCCTGGGACTCTTCACCAGTCAGTAAAGACAGAGACTTCTCCAGAGGGAAACTGTAATTCACATAATAAGAAAGAATTGTTCTGAAGATGCTCTTCTCTCTCCATGGACAACAGAGGTGGTCAGGACAACTGCGCTTGTGTCCTGCTTAGGCACGTCAGTTGGAAGGCCCAAGTTGGGTGAAGTGGATCAAGGCCTGAAATTTGTTACCTCCTGGTTCAGAATTAGGAAAAAAGCTTTGTGTTCTGTCCCAATATTTCAGGCTCTGGCAAAGCCTCTTGGAGCCCAGACAATTAAATTCAACATCTACTCTCTAACTGGAAACACTTGTGTCAAAACAGCATTTCTCAAATGCTAGACTAACCCTTATGCAGTTGGAAGAACCTGATGATGGCTATGGCTAATGCTGCAAAGCTCAAGTGCTCAGAAAACTTCATGCAGTGTAGGTTTTGGGACTCCGAGAAGTTGCAGCCTACCTAGGAAGAAATAATGAACTGGTGTTATTAATGTTTCACATGAATTTTGAAATTGATTTACCCTGCTGTTTCTGGGCCTAGCTGTGCAAAAAAAATCCCACCTACTGCTTTCAGATCAGCAGACTCTTAAGATGGCTGTTTGTATTTAACCAGAAGGGTAAAGCAAAAAAACAGTGATGTTCAAAATACCTTTCCTACAAGCTATTCAGGGAAACAATAACTTACTGTTTGAAGAAGAAAAGAGTCACTGACCTAAACAGAAATGAGAGGTCTCAGTTCTAACGTCATTTTAGCTGCCCCTCACACCTGGAGCAATGTGATCCAGCATCCAGTTTCTGTCACTGAAATCTCTTACTGTCATTGGATCAGTCTGTATGTATTGCTCTGAGGGTATTTGCCATCTTTTTGCTGACGGTGGAGTTTCCTGATCCTCTTCTTGGGGCTCTAGGTTTTAATTGGTTAATTGTCCCTTATTTACAATCATTATTTTAATTTACATTAAGTGAAAGACTCTACTTGTGTCCACATTGTAGTATTATGACAAAACATGAAAAAAGAAACAAATACAATTAAACGAAAACACCTAAACACATTCTTCCTAACGGGGAAGGAGACAGGTTTTAATTCTCCATCTTAGCACATAGGTATGTCTTTAACAGTCAATCTCTTACAGTTCTTATTCAATCCTGCAGGCTTTTGCTGAGCCACTTTCAATTCACATTCACTCCTATAGTAGCCCTAAATATGCTGAAATAATTGAAAGTGAGGAAACCATTTACATTTCCACTGGTAAATCTGATTTTCAGTCCAGGTTAGAACAGTGTTTTCAGCACCCCTATTGAAAGGACCAGATTTGGGTAGTTTTTTCAGGCATCCAGTCTGTCTCCATAAGCCAGCAGGTGCATGTTACCTTCTGTCTGTGAAAGTGGACTAACAGCTGTTTAATACAGTTAGTATAAAGTGAGGAGAGGGTAGGGATAAGTATCTTACCAGGGATCCAGAAGAACTGCAGTTCATTTTGTCTGATTGCAACAGCTATGTGGTCTTACCACAAGAACTTGTACCTATGTAGGAGAGAAAAAGTCTTATTTTTCATTGTTTTCTGGGTGATTTTCATTTTAAGAGTAGGATCTGCTAGAGTCAATTCTATGTAAGTAAATAAATCAACAGCTTAAAAGTCATGAAAAGTGGCTTACACATGTTTTGAAACACTGAAAGGAAGGATCTCAGGCATTAAAATGCACTCTGTCAAGAACCTTACTTTTGGTGGCCTGCCAGAGAATCAATGATATTTTTTGATATATAATTCATACTCAGTTAAAAATATTTCAGTGTCAGATATGCTTGAAGCTATGCTAAGGCACATACGAGACAAAGAGGTGATTCAAGACAGCCAGCATGGCTTCACCAAGGGCAGGTCTTGCCTGACCAATCTGGTGGCCTTCTATGATGGAGTGACAGCTTCGGTGGACAGGGGAAGGGCGATGGATGTCATCTACCTGGACTTCTGCAAAGCCTTTGACATAGTCCCTCACCACATCCTTATCTCTAAATTGGAGAGTTGTGGATTTGAAGGATGCAGCCAAAGGGTTATGATTAATGGTTCTGTGTCAGGGTGGAGGCCGGTCGCGAGCGGTGTCTCTCAGGGGTCCGTCTTGGGACTGGTGCTCTTTAACATCTTCATCAATGACATAGACGATGGCATCGAGTGCACCCTCAGCAAGTTTGCAGATGATACTAAGCTGGGTGGTGCCATCGACACACTGGAAGGAAGGAAGGAAAGCCATACAGAGGGACCTGGACAGGCTGGAGAAGTGGGCCCGTGTAAACTTAATGAGGTTTAATAAGGCCAAGTGCAGGGTGCTGCACTTGGGTCGGGGCAACCCCAGGTATTTATACAAACTGGGGGAAGATCTCCTGGAGAGCAGCCCTGCGGAGAAGGACTTGGGGGTCCTGGTGGACGAGAAGCTGGATATGAGCCGGCAGTGCGTGCCTGCTGCCCGCAAAGCCAACTGTGTTTTGGGCTGCATTAAAAAAGGGGTGGCCAGCAGGGAGAGGGAGGTGATTGTGCCCCTCTACTCAGCTCTTGTGAGGCCCCATCTGGAGTACTGTGTCCAGGCCTGGGGCCCCCAGCACAGGAAGGACGTCGAGCTCTTGGAGCGGGTGCAGGGGAGGGCCACTAAGATGATCAGAGGGCTGGAGCACCTCTCCTATGAGGAAAGGTTGAGGGAACTGGGCTTGTTTAGCTTGGAGAAGAGAAGGCTCCGGGGAGACCTCATTGCGGCCTTCCAGTACTTGAAGGGAGCCTATAAACAGCAGGGGGAGCAACTGTTTATGAGGGTGGATAGTGATAGGACAAGGGAGAATGGTTTTAAACTAAGACAGGGGAGGTTTAGGTTAGAGATTAGGAGAAAGTTTTTCACCCAAAGGGTGGTGGCACACTGGAACAGGTTGCCCAGGGAGGTCGTGGATGCCCCATCCCTGGAGGCATTCAAGGCCAGGCTGGATGTGGCTCTGAGCAGCCTGGTCTAGTGGTTGGCGGCCCTGCATATGGCTGGGGGGTTGAAATTAGATGATCACTATGGTCCTTTTCAACCCAGGCCATTCTATGATTCTGTGATTCTATGATGATTCTATGATTCTATGATATACTTGCATTCAGTTTTGACCAAATGGTGTGATAACTTCCAATGTAACATAGCATTTTGACATGCCTGTTCTCTTTTTTTCTAATTTGCACCGATTCCTAAAAACTTCATCATCATTATTTTAAGCAAAACAGATGAGCACCAAAATTTAAAATAGTAGGCACACTGAAAATATCAGCCAAATAATACTATGGGACATGTAGCTGTGTTTCTGCTGTGTGTTGGCACAATGGTATCTACAATTGTAAGAACAGCCCTCCTTACGGCATCGCTGGCTGAGACAAGTAAGCTGCATGGAGACTTCCAAAGAGGGTAAAATCACACCCAGAAAAAGGTTGCTTTATGTTTCTGGGACAGTTAGGAAGGCAATAATAGGATCCCACACTTGAGGGACCTTCAGTGAAAGAAGTCATGTTTTCCTGCAGTGGTATAGGGCCAGGCCCTGTTCCCATAACTGATGAGGAACAGGACCAGCAGGAAAACAAGGGGGTAAAAGAAAGCAAACTGAATTGCCAAAGGAAATCTTCAATTGCCCTTTTGCCAAATCTATGTGAGGATGTACAGCAGATGTTACCAATTATGTACTGTATTTGGAGGACTTCAGAGACTTTTGGCAAGTACCACTAATGGCAGTTGACTTGTCATATCCATGTCATTAGAATAATAGTTAGGGAGATTTCAGAGAAAGTGAGAGGGATTAGATAGAGCTCACTGACTTTCCATGAGAACTGGCAACTTAAGAGGCCTTCAGCCCTTTGACAATGTTTGTATGTACTTGCTTTTCTAGATGTTACATGTCTTACCCATTCAGCTCCAGGATCAGTCAATATGCTGCTTACATGTGACATCTAAAATTTTCTAAAATTGTGCGTTCTACAGGCCAGTTTATTCCTTACAGATGAAACTGCTTTCACCCAAGTCTAAAATGACCCAAGTCCCAGAAACAGGACTCCATCATTATTCTTAGTGGCTAGCTGGCATCTTTCAAATCATATGGTTGGATTTCTCTCCCTGAAATCTTGTCTCTCTTGCTTTTTTTATGACAACACTGACTCATGATTCTCCCATTTTTCACCATTGCTTTGGAGGATTTGTCTTACTCCTTCACCCCTTTCTGTATACCCTTCACTTCTTACTCTCTTTCATCTAAAGCACAAGTTACCTTCTGTATCAAAATCGCTCCTAGGTTTTTCTCTCCTTCATATGTGTTTTCTTCTTTTCAAATTAAGATCTCAGCCTGTCTTTGACTGTCAATCTGCCTGTGAATGTCTGGCTTTCAGCCTATATGCAACATCATTAAACACAGTTTGTCTTCTCTCTCTGTACTTTTTCAGTCACCAGGGGCCACAGCTTCCTGCCCATCAGTTAGTACCTATCACATAGGCATTATGTTTTTCTCAAACCTCTGAAAGCTTTATTCTCAATCTGTGGTAAGATGTGTTATGCAGGAGTTATAGGAGTTTTAAGGACTCTTCTTATCCAAGAGTCTTGTCAATGTGTCCTATAATGGTTAATACTGAAATTCTTGTCCAGATCTTCACTTTACATCTCAAGTACTGAAGCATCCTTTTTTGTGGCATTGACAAATGGAATTTAATTCCCCTGTGCAGTAATTTAGAAAGTCTTTGGAAACGTAATTTTTTGAGAATTTCAACTTCGACAATGTCACCTATCTTTGAATTCCTCCACAGCTTTTGTATTTCAGCAAACAATTTACATGTAATGACTTTCATTCTTTATGGTTGATGCCAGCCTTAATTATCTTTTGTTTAATACTGAGAAGGTTGATTTATTTTCCTAAAAGGTTTGTAACTTAATTTCTAAACAGGAGCTATCAGTTGTGCCTGCATAGCTCAAGAGAAACACAGTCCAGTTCTTAACAACTAGTCGTGGGTACTGGAAGCTGCATGGCTGCATTACCATTGCTGTACATCTGGATGAATATCTTGTGCCTCTCAGCCAGGTAAACAGCCCACAGAAAATACTGCACTAATGAATTTGTTCTGCTTCCTGTGCCATGTTAACTCATTCAGAAGCAGCTCAAATATCTGTGCACATCATTGCATTAGAGATTGAATTATTGTCTAGAGATTGAATCCATGTTTCTTCCTATGCTTCCTCTTCTCTCTGGAAAAACTTTGGTGTTACCACCAGCAAAACTACTTTGCTGTTCTCCTTGAAACTGTTATTTGCTATAATATTGCCAGAAAAAAATCCCCAACAACAACAACAATAAATAATCCTTACAAATGCTGAGCTAGTAATGCACTAAGACAATCTTCTAAGCCGTTTAACGCTTGTCTTATGGCTTGCTTGTATACATCCCAGTCTCTCTATCTGAGATGAAGCTTGTCTGCTTTAAAAGTAAGAAAAATAAAACATCAACAACAAAAATCTGTCTAATGAAAACTGGACAAGAAAAGTTCTTATTTTTGTGATAAGTACCATCAGTTCAAGTCTTGACAAAAGAGCTATATCCCTTTGTAAACCTTTATTTTAAAATCTCATTTTAAATGACAAGTTCCTGTCTTCAAAAAGAACTCATAATTCCAGTAAATCGTATGTCATAATAGACACATGTTCCTTCAAATACCTACTCCTGAACCTTTTAAAGTATTATTCCTGTAAAAGTTTACTTTCCTCCAACTATATTTCCTAATGTTGATTTCTGAGTGACTCATTGTATCCTATACTGTTGAAAATGATCCAGTTTAATTACGTGAGATGACATCTATGTTGGTGAAAATCCAGGATGTAAAGCTGTAATAAAATCTGTACCAGAAGGAATTATCTAAAGAATGATAAAGTCCTTTATGTTTTATTTAAATCTGCTTTTTTGAAAGTGTCATTTTTATAATCTTGCCCCAATTTCCACCATAAAGAAGGAAATGTGTATATTGCCTCTCAACAATGAGGACACTAGAATAATTAGTCCTTTTCAGGCAAAAGAGGTATATACTTACTGTGATAATGCTGGGGACAGATTTTTTTGTGTGTGTGAATCTCATCTTGCTGGCAAAGGGTGGGTAAATTCCCCTGCTTCTTGCTAAGCAGTTACTGAGACTACTAACACACTGAACAGGACAGGGCAATTTGTGCCAAAAATACTGTCCCGTTAGGATTAGAAAAAAAAACACTGTTGCTGTTGTGTTCCTGCTTTCAGCCGTAGACAGTACATGCCCAACAAAGAGTAAAAGTTGAGCACAAATACGTTTAACTAAGTTACCTTACTACAGTTCCTTGACTATACTGAAATATCTATTTTATCTGAAGATAAAATATCTAAATAAGTTGTCTGGAAAATGTATTTAAGGTAGTTTTCCTTACCAAAAACTATGTTGTGCTAGTTTTTACATGCCTTGTTACTGAGTGTTCACTGTGAAGGTTGCTCTAGTTTCCTTGCGTAGGGAAAAGGAATTTTTGCCAGAATTAGGACTTCATGAGCAGGTCCTGTACATTATAAACCAGCACATGGAAGGTCATTAGAAATTGGCTGAACACTGTGCACAGAGGCTGACACTTCTTTCTCTCTCTCCTTGTATATCCTGCCAGCAACTGATTTTTTTCTTACATGTCTGAAAATCATATTTTTAATACTGCCAAACTGCTTACATTTCTGATGTTTGTATCTGTGTCTGCACTGTTAATGCCAATTTTATGGAAAATGGGTCACAAGCTGTATTAATTGACACTGGTTATAAAAACAAAACAAAACAAAACAAAACAAAACAAAACAAAACAAAACAAAACAAAACAAAACAAAACAAAACCAACAACAAAAAAACCCACATCAGGAATGTTTAAGTACTTGCATAAAATATTTGCCTAAAGTATAAATGTAAATGTAAGCAAAGTAGAATTAAAAAGGTTTTCATATCCTAACTAATTTCTGAAAAGATTAGGACAGTTAAGTCTGGAGCAATATTAATTTTATCTTTTGGTCCTTTAATAATTCTTTTTCCATGGTTATGCTTGGAATTTGTAATGGCAGGGGAAATGCTACCCACAGATAATGTTTCACAGGTTTTACTGCTACCCAAGCACAGAGTCACAACTATGGGAATTTATTCAGTGCCAAGATGTTGAATTCATGGGATATTTTGCTCCTGATGTTGGTAGGCCCTGGATTGTTGCCCTTGTGCTGTGGCTGCACAAGATGAAATTCTATCCACTCTGCAGTAAAAGACAAACTTTCTAGTATCTTCAGTCAGGACAGAATTTCACACTTCAGGGGTAACTCAAAATTAATTCCCTTTTGGTAACAGAGCCAATTTAAGACTCATCTCTTAGCTCCTTTCCCCACTGCAGCTGTGCACGTTTGCCCCTGCACCACTAAAGAGGAAGAGATGAGATGAGAATGAGAACATTGGAAAAATTTGGATTAACAATACCTTAAAAAAATTAATTTGGTTTTTTTTTTTTTAGTCCTGGTCATTTTAGTGAGCCACCTTACCGTAGGGTCCAAAGACAGCTCTGTTCACACAACTGATGTGGGTACAAAGCACAATGCAGATATGATCAGATTGGGAGCAGCAGAACAGCAGAACAGGGGCCATTGACTTGACTTGACTTGACTTGAGCTGGGTTTGCTGCCAAAAGCAGTGCTACATGGATCTGCAGCCTTCATGTGTAAAGTAGCTTGTACACAATGGGAAAAGATGGCCTGTTCCTTTTATGATATATGAAGAAGAGAGAGAAGTTGAAATTTTGGGTAAGAAGAAGGTGCTTGTTGGCTTTTACTTTTTACACTCTGTGGCTATTGCACACAACATAACCAGTGATCAGAGAACTGTGGTCAAAAGTATTGAGAATATAAAATATAAAAAAAAAATTTGGAAGTGATTTGATAGTCTAGTTTTCTAAGGTGCATGTGACTGTGCTGTCAGCCATTGCCCTTTAGCTTTTGAAGTCAGTGACCAATTTCAGCCATATGTGCAAGAGGATGGTGATCTTAAAGACAATTAATGTCTTACAAGCTTTGTAAAAAAATCCAGAAACACAGTTGGCTAGAGAAGAAAGGAAAATAATTCTTTAGTAGAGGGAATGGTAGGATCAGGTCCATTACTGTCCTTTCTCCAGGTGAGCCTCAGTCCATAATCTCTTTTGTGTAGGGACGTGCTACGGAAGACAGAGGAGGACCTGAGATGATTACTGCAGTGGGGAAGGAGATTTCAGGACTGAAAGACACAGATCTTTACCAAACCAGACTTTCTTAATTGTGCTGATCAGCAAAACATTAGTTGTTTCTTCATTAATGGCTACTGAACTTTTCTGACATGAGCACAGTTGAAAGCCCACTAGCTCAGGATTCTCTGGCAATGCAAAGAAACTGTTTGGTTTTCCTTATGAGGTAAAAATAAAACCATTGAAAAAGAAGTAAAGAAATAACTTCCTAAACCGCTTGAAGGAAACAGGAGAAAATGCCTCCCTTTTTTCTGCTTTTCTCTTTACCGGATACAGGGCTCCCAATACCCCAGAGCACGACACCTACGAATGAGTGGAATCTGATAGCCCATTTTTAATTACCGCCTTTATCTTCACTTCTGCAAAACAAACAAACAAATTAAAAAGCCTGAAGCTGGGCTTGCACAGGGAAAGCCTAGGTGTTCATAGGACTGAATTCACCACACTTCTCCTCTCTGCACTGTTTCTTTTTTCTTCATTCTGACTTTTGAATCTGCCCTGATGCCCTCATCTGACACAGCAACTACATCAGAGAGAAAGAAAACAGGATAGGCTTTCACTTTTGTCTGGCAGCACAAGCTTGCATTCTGTGCTTTGGAGATTTTCAGAGGCTCTTTATTCCATGTAATGTTCCTGGAGTGGAGAAGCGTATCTTTTGTTCTTCCTTATAAAGGGATATTTTTATACACAAAGATATACAGTACACTGAATTACAAGAGTTTTTATGTATTGGATTGTGAGGCTTTAACAGAGAAATTCCTGATGATTCTTTAATTCCACCTTATCCAAAGCATTTAACTTCAAAATCTTTAAAGCATAAATGAATCAAAGCCTCAGAATCCAGCCAATACATGAACTAATTGTAGTGACATAAAAACCAGCATGAGACTCTTAATTTACACAGATTTCACTCCTAGCATGTTAAACATGCAGCTCGCGTATATGTGCTAAACTGTATTATCTCAGTATACATACGTATGGCTTTATGTACTTGCAAGTAATTAAAATGAGGGATGACAGACATATATCTTCTCTGCAAACAGAAATAGTTCTTTTATGCTTAAATATATCTCTTGTTGTTTTAAATGTAGCTTCCACATTTTTGCTGCAAAACACTGTATGTCCAAAGTGTCAAAGCCTGTATAGGTCTTCGGATTCCTTTAATATCGTTTCTGTATTAGATAGCCAGATGGTGGGGAGCGATAATACTCTGTACTAATCACTTAGGAAGTCTACAGAGTGGTGCTTTGAGATTTAGACCCGTAGCTACTGCCATCACTCTTTTGATGGGAAGCCACAGATACTATTCCAAACAATTGAATGTTTTAAAATATATCAACACTGCACAAATTATCTAAACAGGAAAAAGACTGATAAATACCATTCACTGCTAATGAACAGAGGGTTTGGTCCAAAGGAAATAATTGCTTTTACAATGACCAGAGATCAACATGACATTATGCAATAGTATCTATACACATCTGGAAAAAATATTTTTGATTCTTTATAGCCATCACAAATAGGAGAGAGATGTGCATTGCTAAGTTACTTTACAAAGAAAAAAAAGCACCTAAGAAGCAGAATAATTATCTTAATGAGTTCTTTAGTGCTTGATTTTTAATTCCATACCAATCTTCTGTTCTGCCAATTTTAAGATTTTCTCATTCTGACAGATTAATCGGCAGAAACCTTCTTCCTACAGCAATATCCATTTATATCCAGGAATACTTTTTTGGTTTGTGTTTATACCTTGAAAATAGTTGGTTTCCTTTCTGAACAATATATTGTTAATCTGTGGTATGCATTTCATAGGAATGAAATGTCAGATGTGCCCACTCCTAATGTCATAGATTTTTTCATAGGCCTTATTGCTGCAATTTCTACATAAAAAAGGGAAAATATTATCTGTGAATTTTATTTTTATTGTTAAGCCTTTTATGAAAGGCTCCACTCCAGGCTAGCAACCGGAGGCTCTGGAAAAAGATACTGAGGCAGCACTAATCACCACTCAAATATGATAATGAAGCAGACTAAACGTAAACAAGTCTTGTACTGAGTGTTTTGTTTTGGTAGCACCAATTGTCATTTCAGTAGAGGAACAAAAACCCCACTTCAGCCTCTTTGGCTTATGAATTGTACAACACTTTAAGTAGTAAAGAGAAAATATAAAATAGTGTTAAGTGGAAAGGTTTGTAATCCAATTCTCAGAACTGGGCTGCTTCAGCAACAGTTTTCAAACAGCAGCAATGTTTTACTCCATCATTATGGTAAAATGAGCATCTTCATTGTCCTAATATTTGTACAGCATTGTACTAATGTTGCAAAGACGGTGGACTTCATAGAATCTACCTACTCAGCATTATTTTTTCAGCACTACTGAACAAATATTTGCTCAGCATTTCTGAAAATCAGGCTTTTTAGCACCGGAGAACAGAAAAACTAAAGCCATTATTTAAAGAATAATAATATGTCTTCTTAATTCTGTGTGGTTTTTTATTATGCTCAGTAAAAATAATGTTTGAATGCCACAATTAAATTGCTGATTTTAATAAGATTTTTTTCTCCTATCCTAAATCCCTTACTCTCTATCATAGTATGTATCCTTGTAAATTCATTAGTTACATTACCGTGCAATGTGGTATCATACAATGCTGCCCAGTGAGCCTGAAGCCAGAAAGCCTGATTTTAACCTTGAATCACTTCATTGAGTTATTCTTAATACATGCTAATATATTAAAAAACAAACACTACTGTATAAATTGTATAAAACCAACACTCAGCACATACTACTGTTACAGCACGCAGTTGTGAAACATATGTCAGAAATACACAAAGCATTGAGGAATGTCTTTAAAATGAGGATGGTGCAGGCACATGGAGAGGAAGAACATGTAAACAGGTGGTGGAAAAGAACAGATGTGTGCTGTTTAAACACACAGGCAACTCGCGCAAGGGAAGTTTGGGTTATTGAGCTAACATGGCAAAGGTACGTAGTCTGTTCCCATTTAAATCATGTAAGGTTTTGTTTGTGTTGTGTGATGTGTTCCCACTACTTCTCTAAAGGATATGATTTCTTAGAGTATTCCACAGTCATACATACAGCCAATTGACAGCTCAGTTTACCTAGAAATTTCCTCAGAAACACTGCTAAATGCTGAGTCTAGTACAAAATTCAATAGAGATGCAAGTTACAGAAGCCTTTCCAAGATTACTTCAAGTCAACAGAAGACAACAAAGGATAATAACTTCAAAAGGTGTTACTGGTTTTGCTTCCACACATACAGCATCCCTGTAGTAAACCTTTACATTTTTCAGAGAGTAGAGAATACAGTTCAGTGCTGTCATTACTGTACGCACGAGGCCCTGGATGTACTTTTATATGTGAGTTCAGCTTCCCATGACAATTGTGCACCAAAAATCCCCCAAACAACTGAAGGGGTGGGAAGGGAAGAAGAGAAAGACAGGTAACATCTCCAGATGCTCTGATGGTAGTCCAGAGATTCACAGAGCACAAAACTCATCCAACTTAACTTTCCTGCCTTCACAGTAGTTACGATCCTTGTAAAAAAATTAAATGGACCAAAGAGGAAACTTACAGTTTCAACCACGTTAGGAGAGAAGAGAGACATAATTTTTTTGTTCTGTTTTAAGTCTGTTTGTAAAAAAATGGTACATAAAGTATGGCAAGCCACCAGCGTAGCTAGAGAAGGAGAGAATCTATTATATAAGAATAGAAGGAAATAGTCTGTAATGAATCTAGTGTTAGAGCTGAAGACTGTACAGCAATAGTACAAAAATTAGTTTTCTATACAACTTGGGCTTGCACCTTCTCAGCAGTAGCAGAATCTTCCCTACTTGTTCCTGCCACATTTTATCATTCTGCTGAAGCTTTAACAGAGCGTAGGGATTGAATATAGGGTCCTGCAGCAATCCAGACAGGGAAGAAGGAGAGGGAAGAGGCTGCAGGTGAGCTAGGTGATGCTGAGTGAGGTGCGAGTTTTAAAAGGAAAAGTGTTTCATGTGGGATGCCCTGTCAGGGCCCTCAAGGAGTGGACGGACATGACTTTCCCCAGCAACTCCAGCTATAGTATTTTGTCCTCTTAAAGAAGAACTTAAGAGGATTTCTAATGTAAGTGTTTGCAAGGTATGAAGAATGGTTTGTGTGCGTCTCCACGTGCTGTTAGCAGACTATTATGAAGCTGGTCAGTTACCCATTCTCCCTGCACGGAGACAGATTTGTGAGAGACTGCCATTATGCGAAGAAATGGCTGAATGCACCATGATGTATTTAACCTCCTTTTTCAAGTTTGTGAAAAACTGTTTGGCTATAAGGTGAGGAAACAGTATTCTGTATAAAACTGCACCATAAAGTAAGCATAACTTTATTTATACATTTTTATGCTTATTTTTTATACCTGTACTAAATAAGGTTGATAGTACATGAGATTACAGACCAATGCTTGCCATGAGTTAAATTGCATAGGGTCTGCAAACAGTGCATAAATACGCTATATGATACAGCAGACATCACTAATCCACAATAATGCAGGGAAGCCCCAGTGCAGATTAGTGAGGTTTGTGGATTATGGACTGGGAGGGCATTTAAGGAGAAGTCAGCCATGTCTCCCTCCAGACTCCCCTTCCCTCTCAGTAGCGCAGTGAGTCCGTGGAAGGAGCTGCGAGGAGCACTGCTCTTCTGCTCTGCTCCAAAGGACATTAGAAGCAATGCTGATGCTGCTATTGCTGCTTTTTCAAAAGCTATAGTAGGCCTACTCTGAACAAAGAATTGCCCTCCTGGTCTCCCTTGAATCAGTTTAAACAGCACACACCTGCAGTGCAGACACATTAAATCAATTTAAAGTGAGGTTACTTTATGTGGATGGAATTGGCAGTAAACTCTAAACTGCTCTGAGCACAGCTTGCATGGATATATGTTGGTGTGTGTGCAAGCCAGACCTTGAATGCAAAAGTTAATTTCTGAGACTTTCTGGGCAAAACAGTAGTGATGTAAACAAATATGTTGTCTTACTATTTGTCTTTGATTTTATATATGTAATGGCTATTTCCGCTCATTCAAAGGATAACACCAGTGCCTAATTCACATTAATCTAAAATTGCATACAGGATAATCTTGTTTCTCACTAATGATACAAGAAGCCACATGAACTTTTAACGGTGAAGGATGCTTTTACTTGTATAAAACTGAAATACCGCTAAATGTCATATGGGTAATGATCAAACTTAGTATCATGATAAAATATCAGTACAGTAAGTATTTTGATTAAACATTTTATAAATACATGCAATATTAAATAATTTTGAATTTAATAACTGGGCCCAATATTGATATTCATTGACATTTCTTCCTTTCAAAAAACAAAACAAATAATCCATATAGAAAAAAAGAAGAGTGTAAAGCTTTTGGCTTTGGGTCAGGCAAATTTTAAATTATCTGAAAATTGGGATATTCCTTATTTTTGATACAAGACATCACCATACATTGTATGCTTTTTTTATGCTAAAAAATGACCTGAGGCAAACACTTGGCATAGATGATTTTAAAGACATCAGCTCTTCGTGATGCACATTTTCCCATCAGCACTCTGTAGGCTCAGACAATGAGTAGGTGCATTTTTGAGTTTATTGACCTTTGTGAATATAGTACTTGAAAACTGGTAACGGATTTCTTTGAAAATCAATGGCAGTTGTGAAGCTGTTTGTTACTAACTGTTTTTTCTTCAGTGTGATTAATAAAAAAAATCATACTAGTAAAATTGTAAACTCTAATTTATTAAAAATTAAATATTCCTTCCATTCTTCCTGAGAAAAGCAAAATGTAAAAGAGATGGATGTTTTATCTGGATCTCTCTCAGATATATATACTAATGTAATTGATCTAAAAAACAAGAGATTTGATCCACGCTGCTGGCCATATTTCAGTGTAAAACATACAGGATAAAATTCAGGCCCCACTTCTGTGAAGAGAGGTTGTTTTTTAGTGATGTGGTGAATTCAGGATTTGACCTTTGTTTCTCTTATCACCATTAAAGTCTTACATGGAATAGGGAGAATTAGAGACCGATATAAGTACCAGTTTTTCTTTAATATATCTTTTTCTGCCACATTTACTGACAGTACCACACATGGCGTTTTCTCAAGGAATTTCCTATAAAGACTAACTAGATGTATGGGAAATGTCTTGTGGGCAAAACTAGTTTCTAGCTCTGCAAGCAGATGAAAGATATGAACTGTGTATCTAAAGGTCTGCAGAGCTGAGGTCTTAGCAGCCTTGGGCCAAGCAGTACAAACATTAAAACCCAGTTATAGGGTAACTGGTCAACCGCCAGATTCCCCGAATCAGCCATGGCTGTAATATAGATGGGGCCCCACAAGCTATTCAAAGAAAACAGTGTAAAAGCTGCTTGCCATTTAATGATTGCATTAACACCATTATCTGCCACCTAATCGATACTGTGATTGACAACTTTGCAAATCAGATTAGCTTTCTGGCTGTGTCTGAGAGCAGTGTGGCTACGAATGGAAAATTGCATCGGCCCCAATTTATGGCAGATGAGCAACAGTCAAAGCTATAAACCAGAAGATCACTGGTATAGCAGATTAGTTGTAACAACTAAAACCCAGAATATATTAAAATCACGCCTGTGATTTTATTCACAACTTGCATCCTATCGCTCCAATGCTGTTTGCATACAGTGAGGGGAAGCTCCCACCCAATGACATCATAGTTTGTCTTTGGCTACAGCCAGCTACATATTTGTAAAGAGGTCGTGTTTGTTCCATAACTGAACTCTTCACCTTTTGATTGTATGTTTTCTTGGGGGGGCGAGAGGGGGAGGGGAGGTAAGTGAAAAAGCATGCTAGTAATTTACTTAAACTTGGCCTTTACAGGCTCAGACTTGGGTGGGCTGTTCCCTCCTCTGGTTACACCCTACGTGAAATCCTTGTATGTTAAATCACTTGACTTGTTCAGCCTTAACGCTTGGGTCATACCCTGGGAAGCAAGTTCAGAGATACTGGAAATGTGTGCTTACAAAACCACACATAATTGTAGAAAAATACGTGGATAAACTAAAAGAGGAACATTGGGACTGTGCTAAGAGAAAAACAGTTATTTGGAAGAAAAATTATCTCTCAGTTGTAATGAAGTGTAACAATATACACATAACATGCTAATCTTTCAGTGACATATTTTTGTGAATCAAAATAAAACCCCCACTAATCAGGAAACTTAAAATTATTTGTTCATACTAACACCAACCTAAATATTCCTTTCTTCTTCAGCTGCTATAAATGCATTCCCTATTAATTATATTTTCTTTGCTCTGTGAAGGGCTTACACAAACATCACACAAGCACAGTCACATCATGAGGGCTAGAATGAAGGAGGAGGCGGGTTGTCACAAGTACTGGTGTGAGAAAAAGATATTTCTGTAAATATCTGGATCTTCACAGCAGTGGAGTGAGCTATCAATAAGCTTGAACTATTGGAGAAGTTTTATTTCATGGTCAGGTGAAGTGGATTTATTATTACAGTTACAGGCACACAACTTCTTTGTGTTTTCCACAACAGTGATCTCCAAGATGGGGTCAGCAGGCAATTTTCTAATGGTCTGTAGATAACTGATGGTATGCTAGCGCTGCTTCCTTGCTTCCAGATACTTGGAGCAGCCAGAAAAATCAGGAATCTTATTTCAGCACTTGGAATGGGACAGAAGTAAGTATCTGAACTGCCTCTTGCATGCAGTATCCTCACAGAGAAAGTGAAGGCCAGGACCACAGCTGGAATAGTTAGGAATGACTAAATATTTTCTTAATGTTACTTTTCCATTGGAGCAGTTGCTGTGGTTGTCGCTGTTTGTCCCACAAATGAAACGGGAGGTGACCCACACAACCAGTTTTCTATGGTCGTCACTACAGCCTGGGAAAACCTGCTCTAGAGGATCCACAACACATACCCTGAAGAAGAGAAGCAGAGTGGATGCTGGATATATTTTTTATTTTGAAAAAGTTTTAGCCTTCAGGAAACAGGTAAGTGGTTGGATATGGTGTTAAATTTGTGTTTTTCTCTCTTTACAATTTTAACTTTTTGCCATTGGAAAGTTTCAAAATTTAGCAGGAAAATAAAGTCAGCAAGTGTTAGAAAATTAAAACATTTTAGAAAGCACTAGGGAAAGTAAAGAAATATTCTGTACAAAGCTCTTGCAGGAATTTTACTTTATTCCTTTGCAGGTATTCTGATACATATTCTGATTTGGGGTTTTTTTGGAGTAATGAGGCCAAGACTCCCACACAGAGCTGTGGGGTTAACACATAACTCATCTAATTAACCGAGGTCATCTTCTCTCATTGTGTGATCTGGCACATTGCAGTATGCTCTTTCCAAAGCATTCTTAGTGCAAGATTTGGCTTCCTACCATAGGACACTGTGATACAAGAAGTTCTTTAAAGAATCCTGGTGAGCCTCAGTTTCTTTGAATTTAGCTGAGTGGTAAGGTTGCCCACAGCTTGGTCACAGGTTCTTCAACTGGATGAATCGAGGAATGTGCATGATAGATACCACACTGATGACATAAATATCCATTTTAGCATTGAGCGTAATGAGACAAGGGTGGGACCTTAGCCTATTTGGCACATCTCTCATGGGACTTCAATATAAATAAAAAACATTCCTCCCGGCCTACCTTTTTTCCAAGATTCTATTTATCAGCCCCTAGAAAATGACATTCAAATGTGATAATTATCCATAGCTTTTCTCAGCTGAGAGCCCTCTCTCCCACAACCCTATCCATTCATTCTGAAAGTGCAAACTAAAAGTCAAAACAAGAAAAGTTTTACCCTCAGGAAGGAAACTGATCAGCACGATCAGCATGGGCCACAGACATTTTATAGCAACAATTCTTAAAGCAACAGAGACCAGAGTTTATACAGGCACACAAGAATCTCCTGATGAGGCAACAGCACCTATGCACTTCCCTGCACAAAGAACATGTAGGCTACTTCCTTGAATTATCTAAATGGGATAGCTGTATGATGTTCCTCTGCAAGTTAGATAATATGTCCTTACACATAAAAGTTGTAGCTAGTGTGTATGTGCTAAATTTATCCATCACAGCTTTTGACTTGGTGAAGACAAGCTCTCTCCAATCAGCGTCCAGAAGCTTTGATCAGTACTTAAATAGATCAGAATCAGAAACATTTTAGAAAGATGTTAACAGAGATTGTATACAAACTGAGAATTATCAGGTTTGCAATCAAAATCTCAGATATGCAGCAATCATGCTTTTACTAAGTCACAAAAGACATGCATCCTTCGATTTTCTTAAAATGATTTTTCCCTCTGGAGTTTCCATTGGTTGGTATGGTGGAGCTGTAAAATAACTAAATTATTTTCTTTCTTAATAACTTTCATCCTCTGCTTTATTACCACACAATAATGTTTCAACTACATTTCTTTTGGCGTAATTGATTTTGAACCCTGGTTAGACTGCCAGGTTGGATCTTTCCATCTGTTGCAGATGTTTGCTCTACAAACAAAATCTAGGTCTTCAGCAACACTTGCCACTTACCCACGCCAATATTCGTTATCTGCTTCACTACCCAGTCTGTAGCAGTGCCAAGCAGCAACATCAAGAGAACACAGGCTTTTCACATTAGCAGTCACTTTGAGCTAGTTGTTTGTTGCTGTTCAGAAGAATTTATGCTGTGGCATTGATTTTGACACTTAACAACACTATAGAATCAAACAAACAGGGAATCTAAAGTAAAAGACAAATATCACCTATGGGTATCAATGTCACAACCAACGTGATATATTTCCAATGTGATTCTCTCCCCTTATCTCCAGTTGAATAAAGAGTTTAAATTCATTGTGTTTACCTTACATCACACACTGCTCATCTGGACTTTTTGCTATTTCATGTTTTGCCTTAACACTCCTAACTCTACAACTTCTATTGCTATAAAAGTTGCAAAGGCCCTTAAGGAGTGCCTTTTCTTCCAGAGATAAAAGCAAGCTTTTTTTATTTAATGGTATGGTCTGACAACCAACGTCTCCTTCTATGGAGGTAACATGTCCCAACTTGAGGACAATCCTCAAGTCTGTATAGCAGTAACCAGGAAGAATCTTAGCAATTCAGAAGGTGCACTCACAAGAAAGAGTACTTTAACCATTGGTGTCTGCGAGATTGGAATCTTAGTAATTCCCAAACCCCGCAATTACATTTATCAGCTTATAATCACCATGTAAAAGTTGTCAGAGTGGGATTGCTGCATTTGTCACCCCTGTCAGCACCACAGCTGGGGTGTGAGAAAGCTCATGCCTTTGCACTGCAGCAATACAACTTGTCTCTTGTTTTGGGCTGTGTCTGATGTGTCAAAATCCAAAGCCAGAGGGAATCCACTGCACTGTTCTACTGCCAGGAACACAAAGCAGAATCACACATTAAAAAATACCCAGTTGGAAGGGGCACTCCTTGACCAGCAATGAACCGTACTAGCAACATCCACTCCTGCAATGCCAAAGGTATCATTCCCATGAGTTCATGCATGTATATTAAGCGTGTAACCCTGAGATGCTGTATACAAATAATATTACCAGGCACATGAAACCTCATGTTCCAATAGATTGAAAACACTGTCCATGAAGAGGGTCTTGATTGATAATGCAGGTTTATCACATTAAAATTTCAGGTACAATGAACTTCTTTTCCTAGTGCACATTTTTATGCTGTAGCACGTTCTCTCTTAATTATGGAAGATATTTTCACATGCTTTTTCAATTCCTTGGAACCTTGCTGGATGCCAGCAGACATAGAATCATTAAGGTTGGAAAAGACCTCAAGGATCATCAAGTCCAACCATCAAAAAGATGTTTCCTTTCCAGAAAGCAGCCTTCTAGAAGCTTGTTCTCATCTATAAGAAAACTTGATGGAAGAAAGAGAGATACACTCTTTCAGGACCACTTGCTAAATCCACTCAGGATATTATGCATTAAAAAACAGTGGTGGTGCTGAATAACTAAATTTGAAGTAACTAGAAATTAAATTTAACAGTAGTTATATTATTGTAGTAGGAATCGATTATCTAGTTTTATTGTGCTTACTTCAGCCATTTCTTGGAACTTTTTTCATTTGTTTCTTCTTCAAAATCTCTAAAATGAAGAAATCCTTGTATACACGAAGGCAGCATTTTTTCCTTATGCCTTGTTTTCTTTTAAAATCAAATAGTTTACAATTAGAAATGGGTATTTTCCCCCTCATTTATTTTCTTTTGTAACAGACACTGCTGATGGCTCTGCCACCAGGCTAACGTGGAGTCTTCTCCTAAAAATTAGCAGACTATGAAAATCACCACTTGATATGCTATAAACAGAATCACACAGACTTCATTTGGCTACCCAGATGTTTCATTACTCTGCTTATGAAATTGTCTACATCCTTCTACCCCTTAGGCCATCTATGCCCCACAATAAAAGAGTTAAGAAAAAGCATACACCAAAAACTGTATTACATTTTATATTTTTAGCTTTTTAAACCAATGAAACTGCTGGACTATTTAGTTTTCCAAAATTGTACATCAGAGAAGAAAAGTTTGTTATAAGGCAGCAGATTTTTTTCCAGAAACAAAGAGCCTAAAACCAGTTTGAGAAGAAACATCAGTGTAAATAAACCTCCCTGGGAGGCACTGCTGATTGGGGTTCTCAGCCAAAGTGTCTGAGTCTCTCAGAGGAAACAGAGTCAAGTCTGAAGTGGGTTTTTTTTTAAATCTTCCTGAATTTTCTAATCTAGGGAAATCTCACTATAGGTATTTCCACTGGTTTTAGCAACATTGTGAACCTTATTGAAGACAACATTGTTGCAGGCAGAGCTGTTTTTAGTACTGTGCCAATTAAACTTGCTCAGGCCAATGGTATTAAATACTGGCAGCCACACAAGAGCTAGCAATAAGAAAAAGCAGTTTGGATGGTCCAAACTCAGATGGCCTCAGAAAGCTGCAGAGACCAAGTGTCTCCCTTTGTGTCTGTAAATTAAGGCTTTAAAAGTAGTACTGTTTTTAGGAAGGCATGTGAAAATGCTCTATTATTTTCTTGAGGACAGAGCGTATTCTGCTATCATTCCTCCATGCTTAGAGATGTTAAAGCATTGGAGGAATGAACCAAAGAAGATCATACATAGAGTTTGAAAGACTGTTCTGCATATAAAAAGCATCTAGAGGCAAAATCCTAACCTGGCTGGTACTGTGGTCGTTCTAGCATCTGCTATATCAAAGAAAGAACCACAGTGACTGATTTTCCTGAAAAAGAAAAATGATACTCCACCTCCTCTTTGAAAAAAATGCTTTTTAAATGCTGTTTTTTAATGTGGAGCAAGATATACCTCATTAGCTTTATTTAAATTATACACTATAATAAATAAAACATGCAGATTATAACATTAAGCAATATGGCTAGGAAGAATTAAAACTTCTTGTCTACATGTATTATAATTCCTTAATTATTGGTCCCTAACCTCTTTCACTGGATGCAGAATGAACGAACAATGGTGAATTAAGCACAGATATCTAATACTGCTTGCTCTCTATTCATTGCCAACTCATTGCTTCTCAGTGTGCTTACATTAATTTCCTTTAACAGCACTCCCATGAGCTAGCTGCAGGGTTGCTTTTACTTCTGAAGCACCAAGATTAAAGAAAAGATATTCATCAGCATCTAACAGAACTTACATCATGGCACGTGGCATCACAGGAATTTTTGATAAAGAAAACAATATCTTACACTTTCTTTAAAATTCTGTAAAGAACACTCAGCAGCCTCAGTCATGATCCTGCTCTCTCCCCCTCCCTCCCTTCTAATTTTCCTAGAATTGGCACAGGGATTACATATAGTTTATTTTACTACACAGCTCTGCTCCAAAGTAGGAAAATGTATTCTGAGCACTAAAAAAGGCATGGCTCAGTGTGCATATAAGAGTGAGGTGGGAAGTCTGAGGTTAGCTTCAGGTTATAATGCCTAAAAAGGATGAACTGAAGTAGTACAGGTAACATATACTGTGTGCTGGATTGTGCAAACTCAGTATGAGTGCATGCAATGTGAATGATTTTCTTAATGATAAAAGATCAAGGCTAAAAGAAGCATTGCTTTCTTAACCACAGGTTTTTTTGGGGTTTTTTTTTTTGATAGCTTTTATTTTTTTTTTTTACACCTGTAGTATCACATTTCTCTCCCAGCTTTTTCTTTTCTTGTACATATATGCACAAATTGCAGGCTGGAGCTTCACCTCTTGGTCCAACATTTGACACGCCTTTCATATGCTGGAAGGAAAGTTATAAAGAGAATGAAAAAGGCTAATATATGGTTTAAAAGAGAGCCCAAAGGGCTAAGGTGAGAGTTGCCCTTAGGTGGGGAAGGTGGCAAGGGCAGACTACCCACAGCACTGCTGGCCCTGCAGCCTGTACAGTGCAGCAGCTGCCGTTAGGCTCCATCAGGTTTTTCATATCCAGGCTTTTCAGCAGTCAGCATCCACAAAGGCATCCGAAAGATCTTTAAAAAAAAGCAGAGGACAACTCCCATCAAGTTGATGAAAGTCAGGTTGTAAGGAGGTTTCCAGTCCAACCTCCTGCTCACAGCAGAGCCAGCTGCGTGGTCAGACAAGCAAAAGCCCCCAGGAACCCCCTCCATTGTCCGACTGGCCCCAGCATGAAAATGCTTTTCCTTGCACCCTGCCTGAACCTCTCCTTTCAGCTCCCGCCCCTCGTCCCTCAGCCTCCCACCGTGCAGAGCCTGGCTGCACCTTCTCGACGACCTCCCCACGGGTGCTGACGGGCTGCTGGTAGCCTCCCCCAGTGCGGTCTCTTCCCAGGCTGAACCAGCCTCGGTCCTCAGCTGTCCCCGCAGGAGGGGTGCTCTGGCCCAGGCGCCTCGGGGACCCCGCTGGGCTCACTCCAGTCTGTCCGTGCCCTGCCCATGTGGGAGGCCTGCCTAAAGGCAGCGCCTATGTGGGCTCTGAGGAGCGCTCAGCTGAGAGGACAACGCGCTGCCCGCCCGCACAACCCGCGGTGCCGCTGGGCTCCTTCGCACCCTCCAAGCGCTCATGCCGCGTAACATGAGCGGATGACGGGTCTGCGCGGAGGCACCGCTGCGACAGGCGCTGCGAGGACAACAGCATCGCACTGCCCGAACGGCCAGCGCCGTGCCCGGCGAGCCGGGGAGAGGCGAGGCGGCGCCTGGGGCCCTGGTTCGCCAGCGGCGCTCCCGGACAGCCGTCCCCCCGATGCGCGTCCCCGCGCACCAGCAGCGCTCCCTAAGCCCAGCCCGCCGCCCGGGGCCAGCTGCTGGCCGGTCCCCCACACCTCTGACGGGCAGCTGTCGTTGGAAGTGGCCCAGGAAGGGGGACGGCGCGAAGCTCCCGCTCGGCCGATTGACGGCCGCCCTAGCCAATGGGGACGAGGCGGGGCTCCGCGGCGAGAGTGGGGGCGGTGCGGGCAGCTGGCGAGCCGGCGCCGGCGAGGCCCGGCTGAGGAGAAGACAGGGGCAGGGCGAGGCGGCAGACGGGGCGCGGATTGGCCAGGGGGCGGGGCCGGCGGGGTTTTCTCCCGGGCTGGGTAAACGGCTGCGGTACTTCGCTTTCGGATGTGACAGGTAGCGTGACAGCAGTGGCAGCCGTTTGGGCGGCAGGTACCGGCGGGGAGTGGGTCCCTGGGAGAGTGGGTCCCTGGGGGAGTGCGGCCCGGAGCGAGGCCTCCCGCTGTCGGCGGGTGGTGGCGGGAACAGGGCGCCGAGTGGGCAGCCGCAGCTCTGCAGGGGGAGGGGGCGGCTGTGCGCCGGGGGGAGCGGGGTGCCCGCTTTGCCCTGCGTCCGACAGCGTTTTCCTCCTCTCCGTCCGCCGCGGGGTGCGGAGGCCGCGGGCGGGGCTGGGCCGGTTGATGGTCCTACGGGGAGCGGTGCCCCCTCCCTTCCTCCCGGACCCGGGCGGCTGCTGGGCGGGCGGGAAGGAGGGAGATCGGGGGCTGTCGGAGCCGGGGCCGGCCCTGGGAGGAGCGGGGACGGCAGGGGGCGGCAGCGGCTCCGAGGAAGTGTGTCCGGAGCGGCGGGGGAGATCCCCTCCCTGCCGCAGCCCCTCCGCCCCGTGGGGTGCAGCCTTTTCCCGGCTTCTCGGGCGGGCAGGGGTCTCTGAGGAGGCTGACTTCTCTCTTCCTCCTTTCCCCGGGGGCTTGGACTCTGATTCCGGCGAGACGGGCCGTGGGCCGCTCCTCACCGCTCAGTTTCAAATCTCCCTCGCGGGGCTGCCACCAGCAGGCTGTACCCGCAGCCTCCCACGGGCCCCCTCCGCCCGCCCGGCGACGGCACGTCGGTGCGGCCCGGCCGGGGCTGGACGGGCTCCCGGGGTGGCGGCCGTCCTCATATCTGTTGTGATTTTGGGTCTCACGCGTTTTGGCCTCAGGCAAGAAGGAGAGGGGTGTTTTTCCCCAAAAACTCTCCTGGTGTCGGTTACTCTCTCGCATCTGTCATGCAAATACTGCGCGAGGAGAGGAGGTCTTGATTTATTTTTTTTTTTCCTCCTGCAGCACCACTCCTTATTCTGATAACGTAATCTGTTTGCATCTTGGGCTGTTGCTTTCAGCTGTAAGTGAGCTAAATAGGACCCTGCACTGAAGCTGTTTATCTGTAATTAGGTAGAGGATGAAGTGGAGGAAGACTACATCCCTAATTTCCTTTCTCTTCAGGATTAGAATAATAACTGGCATAGAATCCTATTGTATGCTCTTTATTTGCTATTTTGTTAAAAAAAACAGTCTACCTGTCAAGATGTGATGGCCTGTGAACATTGTGCACTGAGATCTTTAAAAAAAATTAGGTGTTATTTATAAATTTAAGTCCAGAGTTGTTTTCCTATTACTGTCCTTTTGTGAGTCTTTGATTACAGTACTGTAGAGTCTGAATACCCTTAAAAGAGCTATTAACAACTGTGGTAACACTTCTAGTGTAGCATTTTTCCACAGATGAAGATCCCACTGAGTTGAATTTAATTGCTTTTGATGTTAATAGTATTGTGTGTTCATGTTCATCGCTAGAACGGAGTTAAAAGAGATTACTATATGAATGATTGCTGATTGACATAAAGGGAGTTGGTTTGAGGGTTTGTCTTAATGATTATGATTTCCAGAAATGGCTTCTGAAATAAATCACTGCCAGGGAACAAGTAATAGCCAGCTAGGGAGTAAACTTGGGTTAAGGTGCTTTGATACCAGTAACAACTAGCAAACTGTTCAATTAGGATGTTTTTCCTTCTTGTAAGGCTGACCTATTTTTAATTAAAACAGTGTAATTTATAGCTTTTTCATTGACATATAGTGCTTTGCTTAGCTTTACTGCCTCATTTTTGCCCGTGTGCTAGCATGGGTGCTTCCAGAGTGTTGGTGAAATGCAACAAGCATGCTCTGCCTTGAGCAAATTCTCATAAACTTGCGTATTTCCAGACCTGGAGAGTTTGAAATGGCACAGTGCTTCTCTAATAGAAACTGTCATGCCAAAAGATGCATCTTTATCTTGTAGATATTTTTAAGTTTCAAATAGTAGAATAATTGAGTCCCTGAGCTACAGAACCAAGCAGTTACAGAACAAACCCAGTCTGGAACCAGTTTTGTGTCATCCTGCGTTATGCAGGAGTGACCCTGAAAGGATATTCGGCCGCTGTGTTCTGCTTCAGCTGCTCTCCTCCTTTCCAACATGTTTCCATTTCTGCTTGCCATGCTGTTTTCTGTCTGGTGTTAACCTCTATGGTGGGAACCTGAGCTGCTTTATCTTGCTTAAATTGCATCGTTCTGCTGAGTTTGATTCCCTTTGATCTTAGAATATGGCCTTCCCTTCTGTGTCTTCAGAGATTATGGATCTCAAATTTTACATCAACAGTTTGTACCCATGGCAGATGAGCTTGCATTGTAATGATGTAATTTAGAATGGTCTAGACAAGGTTTTAAAACCTGTATGTATTCTGTGCACATGCATGTTTAAAGTGGAGAAGAGTGAGAGTTCAAACTTAATAGTCAGGGCTGTGTGGAATAGACTTCCAGGCTTCATTCATTTGGCAAATATACCTTATGTTCCATGTCTAAATTGATAAGTCTCCAGCAATTACAGTCAATTAATAAGAATGTTCTATCTTATTACCACTTCTTGATGTAACTTTCAAAGTAGGAGCAACTAAAGGCAGCTCTCTGAAGCCAGTCTGACCTGTTGATGTCTGTTGATGGTGTTTCAGTGACAACACTGAATAGCTCTTATTTAAAGAGAATAACCTGAAGAACAGTTGTTCTATATTATTTATTTATTATGTTCTATCATATTCGATATGATCTGAATAATTTAGTGAGTACAGATATAGGCCAAATACTCATTTTTTTCACGTGGCTGACTCCTGATTTGTACGTTTAATGAAGAGGAACATGGATCATAAGTGGAGAATGGGAATGTGTTCTGTGAAATACAGACATTTGACGCAGGTATCATGGCTTGTGATTAATAATTTGAATATAAGTTCACTTTAAGTCCATTGTTCAAAAAAATCAAACTAGGTGTTTAACCAACATAATTTATTACCTTGTTGTATATTTTCTTTCTGTAGTTAGTGCTTATAGGATTCCTTTTTGAATTATGTGTTCATTTTTGGCATTAAACTTGAGAAAGTTGATAATAATAACCTGAAAGTATTCTACCTTACAAGAACCGGGAAGCATGCTTTAGTACAAGAGGTTGATCTATCTAAGGATTAAAAAGGGAGGGAACTAAATAAAATGGTGATAGATGTACCTGTATTGGGGCTGAGAACAGATAATTATGGCATGAAAGGATTCAGTTGCAGGTAAAGGATCTAAATCATTTACATTTTTATTAATTATGTCATGTTTAGTATTATTATTTAATAACGTTTAGTGATTATGCCTGTAGTATACAGTATTATTCCAGTTACTGAAAGAGGACAATTTTTCTATTTGTTAAGTTTACCATGTGTAAATTTCAGTAGGGTAAAAATAATTTTACCAAAGGTTGTAGTGTATAGTGCATTTGCCATTAGATATTTTTAACGCAAGATAGAATACTTTCCTGAGAAAAGTTTACTAATTCAAACAGTGGTTTCATTGTGGAACTCGTCTTAAGTTGGGAGGGTGTGAGAAGAGGGACTTATTTCCTCATTGCAGGCAAATTTAGCCCAAGAAAAGCAGTGCTGGAAAACTGTTGATTGTACCCTCATACAATGGCTGGACACAAAGGGGATGGGAGCAAGAAAAGAGGATGTGGGAGTGTGTGACTGTTATAGTCTGGGTTATATGATAAGTCAAACTACATCTTAAGGGGTTATTTCTGATCTTCTAAATTGAAAGAAAAGACTCCTCTTGATTTTAAGACCATTGGACTTTAGACTGCCATACTTATATTTTTTTTTGAAAGAGATAAAATCAAAGTGCAAGTTAAATGACTGTATAGTTTTCCTTTCCTATTTGGAAGGGTGTTCACATTTGCAAAAGATTTCTCATTTATACCCAATTCTGTTTAATTTATCTGGTTTTCTAATTCACTTGTTGGGATGATTTTTGGTGTAATTTAACTCCAAATTTAATTCTCTTATAGGTAAAGAAGATACTGTGCAGTTATCCAGTTATCAGTTGATTGCATTCTACTAATCTTTAAGACTTGTATTGGAGTTAAAGGTAACTTGTGGGGTTTTTTTAAATTTTTTTTTTTAGTATCAGAAAATTCACTGTAGGAATTTACTAAATAGGCAAAGGCCTGTGTTCTGTTTTAACTTCTCAAATTCTTTGCTGTTGATGTGCCAAATTTATGTGGTTTAAGTTGTCAGTTTTTTAATATACAGGAAAGAACATATTAATGACAACATTAAATATTTTGACTTTTAGCAAATACTAAATTCTTAATTAAAAAGTTTGTGATATAAAATCTTCTGTGAAGATAGTTTCACTAATGACTTATTCCCTCCGTAGACTTCACCTTGTCTTTGAGTGCTTTGTAAAGATTTAGACTAAGTGAAGGCCATATCAACAGAATATTGATGAATTACTGTTGGGTAATCCAAAAATAGCCATTCTGTTTGGCTAGTGAAATGAGAAAAGTATGTTTTGTGTATGGTATGAGATCAGAGACTTGAATGTAATGCAAGCGGGGACAGCTCAGCAGGAATACATGCTTGTTTATTTTAACAGACTTGGGTAAAAAAAAGTTTGTTTCTGTTGCAGTAGCGTCTGGTGTTTTAGTGGTGCTGTGCAAACACTGTGGTACAGCAACATTTCAGCCTGCCCAGCAAGCTGTATAGGCATTGCTGACAATAGTGCTGAATAGCACTCTAATGTCAGTTTACAGCTCATGGCTTAGTTTCTTCATTTTACTTTGTTTGTAGTTCCTTACATCTGACATACTACCTTGAAAATAGAAAAAATCAGAAGAAAACTATGGACTTGATAGGTAAAACTTCAAACCCCAACGAAACTCAAATCCTGTTTCCCTTCTCCAGTAATTATTTTTACCTTGCCTTCTAGGCTCCTGTACACTCTGTTTTTTTTCCTTAGTTCTGGAGGAAAGATGGGGCTGAATCTTTTCTCATTCTTATGAGAGTAGAGGACACAATTATATGTAATGTTTATTAGGTTTCATAAAGGAGAATTTCAGATTCCTGCCCTTTCTCTGCATATAACAACTTGACGGCATGATGTTTCGTGACTGGACTCGGGTATGACAAGCTTTGAAGGCGTGACTTCTGTTAAATTAGTCTCTTGTTGGCATGGTTTATAAAACCACGGGGACAGTTTTTGCTAAACACCTGGTGGGCTGAGCCAGGGGCAGGGAGGGTTTCACTTACCACTTAGGGTCATGGGCAAGAAAGCGACAGGACTTGTGAAGAACAATACAACAACTGAATTTATTAACTATTTACAACAAGAAGCAAGATACTGAAAGAGAAAAACCACATCTTAAAAAGGCACTTCTCCCCCACCCTTCCCTTCTTCCCAAAGCCCAAAGGCTTTGTTCTGTACCTTCTACCCTGCCAGCAGTGCATGGGGGCAGGGAGGGGGGGGGGCAGTCAGTCCACTGCTCTTTGCTCCTCACAGTCTTTCCCGGCTGCCACGTGGAATACCTTTCTCACGTTGAGAGTCCTTCTCCAGAACTTCTCCAGCGTGAGTCCCTTTTCCAAACGGGGCTACAGTCCCCTGACAACTGCCCAGCTCTGGTGTGGGCTTCTAGTTGCAATGTGTGGTCCTCCACGGCTGCGTCTTTCTTCACCATGTGGTAGGGGAAATGCTGAGAGTGTTCTATTTCATAATTCTGGCCGAGTATCTGCCTGGCTGTCTCCTTCAGCATCTTCCTTCTCTCTCTGCCTTCAGGTCTTTATTGGCTCCTGGGAAAATGGACTCTTGCGCGAGCCGTGGCAGAGACTTGGGCTATGGCAGGTTGCTTTGCAGAAGCCGAGCAGGTGTCTGGACAGCCGGACTGCCCATCCGAGCCATGCCCTGCCCAGGACCGCACCAACCCATTGTTCTGTGCCCCCACTTAAATATGTTATTCGCAGAGGCGCCGATTGGCTCAGCCCTGGCCTGGGGTGGGTCCAGCCTGAAGCTGGGACCTTCAAGCAGTTTCTTACAAAGGCTAGGTGATGGTGCCCTTCCCCCACTTCTCTCCCCCCCTCCCGTCTCCCGTTTATTGTGGGGGGAAAAGCCCCCACACAAAACCATAACACTTGTATAAAAATTGTTTGGCTGGCTCTGAATATTCTCAGAAGCGGGTAGTAGTCTTTTATTGTTTTTTTGTTGTTTTTTTTTCTAATGGTGATAAGGTAGTACTGCTGTTCATCTGTGTAGTGCTTTGAGTAATAGGAGTATAGCTCTTCGGAGACCTTGTTGTGAAGGAGCAATGTAGGAGAATCCTCTCTTTAAAACTGGAGGCTTGTCAGCGTCTCGGGGTGTGTTAGTGGCTAGGGTGTATAAAACTGTTTTACTTGATACTGTATCTAACATGGTGCTCGTAGGCATTTGTCTTGGTTTCTCCTCCCTGGATTCTTTCTGAAGAGTGTTAAGTGGTCTGTCTTTTAACTTACCTTTTGGTTACTTAGTGATGCAGCTTGTGTGCTCTATAAGGTCATTGTTAGGAGACTTTGGCATTGAATAGTAAAATAGGGTTACCTAAGGACAGTTTAAAGAGAACTGTGGATTTTCTTGGTGCTCTAGGTTTGAATCTTCTCTTTTGCTTCTAACATTGTCTATGTGGTTTTCTGTTTGCAAAGCAGTAGTTCTGGAGAAATGTTCTGTAGGAAAAGATTTTCAGTGACCAGAAAATAAAAATAGACTAAAAAAGTATGGACTCTGAAAGATCAATTTCATCTTAAAATTGCTTGCACTGATGACAAAGCAGAGTTTAACCAAATATTTATTGTTGAAATGACTCTGTAATTAGTAATGTTGTACAGCTAAATGTAACACCAGATTTTACTGTAAATTGCTGCTATCTCAGTACTGTGGCTTGAGAAGTATAGACTGTAACTGTGTTATTCTTTTTAGTGGCCTGGATAAGAATTGGACTACAAGGTTTTAAGAACACAGTTTTTGTATTTTTAATAACGTTCTTCAGTACGTATTTAAAATGCATGATGTGATCTCTTACCACAATGGAAAGCTAGAACAGCTTTTTCTAATTTGAAATACTCTGTTCTCCTGTAGATGGGATTTAAAACATATTCTTATTGCAAGCTTTTGAATTGGTTATAAGCAGATCTTTATATTCTCATTGAGTCAGCATGTATCTTACTTCTGAAAATCAAACCAAAATTAAAATCTGATTATAAAAATACTTGGGTTTCACATTGGAAACACTTTTATTGCTTCCAGTTTCTCCCAAAAGCAAGGATTCATTAGTAAAATACTTTAGAGTATACTGAATATGTCCTGCAGCCTCTTTTGAGTCTGAATGTTTTAATTTTGGATCTGAAAGTTCTTGTTCAATTTCCATATAGTGTTTTATACTCAGTTCATTCACAAATAGTTTCTACAATTTGCTGTTTCTTTGGTTGAAAGAACCCGTTTTATCCCAGGTTTGTCTTCCTCCTTTTGAAGTTGTACTTAAATGTTGTAATTGCTATTGTTCCATCATCAATCAGTTAAAGAAATGTAGCAAAATAGTAAGCCTGTGTATCATTAATCTTCCTTTAGAGGACAGGATCCTTTTTCTTGGATGGCTTTTAGGGTACTTTTCTAGATAGGATATTACTGGACCATGAATCTGGAGCAAATCCAATGTCTGGAGGAAAAGAGGAGGGGGTGGGGGATACCCAAAGAATATCATAGCATAAACTTAAGTATTAAGTCCATGTTTGGTCTTAAGGCTGCTTTGTCCTGTCTACAGTGAACATTTTTGTATTGCAGTAATCTTTTATAAGAGGTTAGCTATATAATGGTCAGAGGCAACTGCTCCGATCAAGCCTGAGATTGCTACGTTTCAATGGTACTCCTTTACAAACCCAAATTGCAAGTGATTTTAGTATTCAACCTGTTTGGACCTCTCATTATCTTATGGTAATTAACTTAAGTGTGATGGGTTGGCCCTTGGCTGGGGGCCAAACCACACACACCCGCTCACACAGTCCCTGCCCCCACCCAATGATAGGGGAGAGAATTAAAGAGGTAAATGGCAAAGAGGACTCGTGGGTTGAGATAAGGACAATTTAATAACTAAACTACAATAATATTAGAAATAATACTATATACAAAGA
>WKFP01015049.1:282274-332677 GCA_011057875.1 Pterocles orientalis | reverse complement strand
GGGGGGGGAAAGGGGAGAAAGGGGGTGCACTGCTCCTGGAGGCACTCACGGAACGGAGATAACAGCCCAAGCGTCCCAGCCCGAGAGCTGACCGAAGCAGGAAAAAAAAAAAACAGCTAACGATCCTCCGGGAGAGGGAGGATGCCAAAACTCACGGAAGGGAGATAAACGAGTGTCCCGGGCCGAGAGCTAACGGCGACCGTGGGGGGAGGAAAGGCCTTGGGAGAGCGAACGCAGGCTCCCCAAAGCGAGACGAATCTGGAAGTGCAAAGACAGTACTCCTAGAAGAGTCTTCTTCTATATACTGGGTATGGTGTGCATGGGATGGAATAATTGGTCAGTCTGCTTCTCAATCTTTACCTAAAAGCAAATCTCAAGCTAGAAGCCAGACTGTCTCTTCCCCCCCAAAAGGCTGAATGTATGTCCTTGAGAACAAATAGCAACATCCTAGCAATAACTATAAACGTTCTTCTCTTATCAATTCTCTCCTGAGCAGGAATCCAAAACATAGCTTCTTCCTAGATATTTATGAAGAGAAGGGAAAAGGAAAAAAAAAAAATTAACTCTGCTCTGCTTAACCCACGACATTGGTCTTAAGGCTGCTTTGTCCTGTCTACAGTGAACATTTTTGTATTGCAGTAATCTTTTATAAGAGGTTAGCTATATAATGGTCAGAGGCAACTGCTCAGATCAAGCCTGAGATTGCTACGTTTCAATGGTACTCCTTTACAAACCCAAATTGCAAGTGATTTTAGTATTCAACCTGTTTGGACCTCTCATTATCTTATGGTAATTAACTTAAGCTATTTTGATATTTGTGCTCACTTTCACAGTGTGCTTTCTTTATTCTTTGTGTGCTTGAGGATGTGTCTTATAGGAAGCAATTAATGGTTAATGAGATCTGTGCACTTACAGTTTTATTCATTTTTTTTCTCCCTCCCCTTGAGTGTATGAGATTTGCTTATGATATGAAACCATTGTAACTTCTTCTGAGTACATTGAAATATTTTCATTCAGAAGGGTAAGACATCTCTGAAGACTGAAATCCATGTTCTTTAGCTCTTAATTTCACAAAAATTAAGGTGAAACGCATAGCATATTAAAACATTGCCTTTTTTGTCACAGTTGAATTTAGTCCCAGTGTAATTTCAGAAATGCTTTTTAAGTTCCATGGAATAACTACAGAGTAGAATAGTGAATTAGTAGAGACTGGGTACTTGAGGTAACGGCAGGGGGAAGTTTATGCTGTTACCAGCACGTTGTTCTTTTACTGTAACAGAAATGAAACTGCATATAAGTAAATCTGGGCATATTTCAATCCTGTGTTGTAGGTGAGAAAATGCTTGGAGAAAAGGTACCTTCTCCATAAAAATGCTCTGTAAAATGACTTTTAAAACACAAAGTGAAATCTTATTACAGAAAATGGTAGTGAATGAGTGCTCTGACTTGGGGAGAGTGTCAGCATGATATATTAAAATAATCCACTTTTAATAGACCATATATAACAAATTTAACTGGGTATTCCTGCTTTCTGGAGACGGAACTTCTATACCACTGTTCCCCCTGCATATACCCATGCACACTTGTTTTATCAAATTTAGTAAAAGAAACATAACTCTACATTTTACTTTAATCTTTAGACCATTACAGATGCAATAATCCTGACAGAATACTGTAGTCTTAACTGGAGACCAAGTATTAAATGTGAGACAGATCCTTCTGGAGGAAAAGTTTGTGCAATTTTAGCTCTGATATGAAAGTGTGATGCTAGAAGCTGCAGTATTTCTTGTCTTCATTATGTATTATGGACTGCTGTTTCTTGTAGTTCAGAAAGCATAATGAAGCCTTATAAAAATACACATACATTAGCTGAAGTATAATTTAGTGTGCTGACTTGTTTGCAAGTCTAAGTTATTCAAGTCTCATGATTCCTCAAGAGTTAAAGTACTAGGCTAAGAATAAAAGGTGCTTCACTTACTGCCTGCAAATGGATTTTTAAAAGCCAGTGTGAAGAGTGCATGTGTTCCTGACATGTTTAGAGCAGATTCACTTCAGTAATTTTTTTTTTTTGCTTTTATAAAAGTGCAGCTCCTTTGCACTTTTCAGACCTTTTGTTCAGTTTTTGCTGATTTTTTTTTTTAATATATATATTTTTCCTTTTTCAACTTGCATTCTAAGGCAACACCTACTATGAAGATGGCTGGTTTACCCTAAAATTCCCCAGCTGTTGGTGCTGTGTTAGAGTATGTCATATGCCTTAGATAAAGGGTGAGACATATGCCATACATAGCAGCGTTAAAACTTTGGAATGGGACCAGATGAAAACAGTTTTTATTGGATGAACTGTTTAGTTGCTGTCATGAACCAAATTTTCTGGCTTGAAACATCTTGGGTCCATAAACTGTTGAATGATGTGGGAAGACTTAACTTGCCTGGTGAAGTTATTTTTAAAAAAAGGCAAAAAGCTAGTACGTTGTGGTTTAGATGTTAAGCTTACAGAAATCAAAATCAACTTGCTTCTTTCTTTTACCACTGAATGATCTTTGCTTGCTTGCAAAGGATACTTACTAAAAATCTGTGGATCCTTTCTCTTCAAAAGCTCACAAGGGTGTTCTTGTTTTACTCATTTTAAAAACAAGTCAGTTTTTATTTGACTTTCTTGGTTAAATGTTTTAAGACTTAGTTTAAGTAGTTAAATTAGTTTTTTCTGCATTAGTTTTCAAAGTTGAAGTGGGTTTTTGTGTTGTGTTGTTCCCAGCTGGCTAGAAGGATCAGTATATAAGCAGTTAAATTAACTAACTACACAAGACATAACAAATGACTTTATACTCTCTGAATATTTTCAGAGCTGTGGTTATGTCAAGAAGGTAAAAGCATAGGTATTTCTGTTGGAAGAATACAGCTTTCCTCTGGCTGATTCTTTTCGGATAACTTGGGCAGTGGGTCTGTAGATGTGTCTTGGTAAAGTGATCAAATACTTATAGTAGCAACTCAAAATAAGGAAAAATAAAGTTCATATTCTCAGATGCTATTCAATATAACTTTATTATTTGCTTAAAAAAACCCAACCAAAGAAAACCAAAACTAGCTTCATTCAGGGCTATGGATAGGTTAGCACAGTAGAGTTAAGTGATGGTTAGAGCTGTTCCTGGCTATAGGTTTCCAGAAGATACTGTTCCTGATGAATGCTTATAAATTTTGAGGTGTCAGGAGGTTGTTAGTGATTCAGAAAAATTGCAGAGGAAAAAAATTGTCATTTGGGTGTATAACAAACAACTTCCCTGCAGTTCAGAGTGAACAGGAACCTAACAAAAAAAGTTGATTAAGGTATTGTAAATCTTTTGTGTTGTCTAATGAATGGGTCATCTTTAGGAGTATTGGTTAACTAGTACTTCTGTTTAAGAACTCAAAAGTAGGCTGTTTGACATGAAAATGGTGTTGGTAAATCCTATGTCTTCTATAGGTTTTTATAAAGTTTTGTGGTGTTTTTTTTTTTACTTCACGTGTTCGTGTTGTATGTAAAGTCTTTACTCTGACCATGCTCCTCCAATATTGGACTGTGCTTTTGATCAACTACCACTTAAGAGCTGAAATTGCTGTATTTTCAGCAATGATAAAATCAAAGCAGGACTGAAGTACTTGGATTTTGTGTGTTAGAGTTCGTACTACGTAGTATATGAAGATGTTATCCTCCTTCTTGTAATAGGGAAGAGGTTTTAAGTTTTAAGCATCAGGAGCTGGAGTATTACAAAGTAAGTACATTGTCATCACAGGATATTTTTGGTTCCTTCTAACCTTAATGAAGGTGTGTCTTTGTTAGGAATTAATTTTATTTTCCTTGAGTAGTATTTTCTTTTGGTCTCCCTTCTATTTGTTATTGGATGCTGTTCTCTATTAAATGTAAATCAATTTTTAATTAAATTTTGCTGTTTTCCCTTTTTGAGGTAACTTTTAGTGAAAAGGTTGTTTTTTTTAATTTCAGTAAAGCTAAATGATTTCTAGCATGTAATCAGTTGAGGTGAAACTTAGTAGTGCAGCAGGCACTTGGAGCTTCTTTTAGAAGAGTATCTTGCTTTATCAACCCTTTTGAATTACACCATGTTAAGTCGTAGCTGTGTGTTGCCCATGGTTTCTACAGCTTGTCAAATCTTGCATTTTCTTCCTTAACCTCATTTTTTTTTGGTATAAAACATAATAAAGACTACCTTGTTTTTGGGGAAACAGTCTTGGTGTTTTTTTATGAATATGGAGTTTTTAATTTCTCTTAAAGAGCAGCTTCTATTGACTGGCTTCAGGTTCTGTCTCTCACCAATGTGTTGGAGTCAGTTGCTTACCTCTAAGCAACCACACACTGCTATGTGTGTGGAAGGGGAATCTGTGGGACAGGGCTGTGTTGTGATGGTGTTGGTGTGCTGTCAGATGACACTTTAATTCTTGAAAGTATTTTATCCTGATTTGAGGAAGAGGATTCCTATGTACTTACACATTTTAGTGGTGGTTCATGGCAAATATGACTTGGATTAGTCTAGATCTGTTACACAAATGCTAAAATGCTGCTTTTGTGCAATTAAGTCATCTTTCTCAGACGTGTTCAGGTATAGTATTGTTCTCTTATAGTTCAAGAATATAACTGCTACCTACGAGAATTTCTGCACAATTATTTATTTAAGCTTCTTGGTATTGTAGAGGCTTGAGTAATGTTCTCACATGACAGAACGGTATTAGTTTGATTCTATGCAGAAACAAAGTTGGAAAGCTTTATGGTGTCTTTCTTTTATAAAATGAAAGAAACAAAATTCTAAAATACTAGTTTTGACATTTGTCAAAACAAATCTTCATGAGTATAATTATCTTACTAGAATTTGCAAGATGTATAGTAAGATTCTGCTGTAATGGGAATTCCATCTGTACCGTTTTTCTAGATGTTTGCTTGCTATTGTTAGGGTATTCTTTCTTTATAGATGACAGACCATGTTTTGCCATCAAATTTTTGTAAGCTTAAAATTATAATTACTTTTCAGTAGCATAAAGTAAAATTACAGAAATTTGTTTTCTTCAAGTATTTTTGCAGAGCATGATTAGTCTGAAATGGTATGTGAACTATGATGGCATGGAGGGAAAATGTACCACTGTGTAGGAGTGAACTGGAGCTGGAGATACTTGAGATATTTCTGACTAAGATTCATTATTTCTTTGTCTGGTTTGAGCTTAGAGAGGAGTTTGACTTTTGTACCTTTGATCATATGTATCTTTTATGTGCAAACATTTGAAGAGCAAATTTGGCCACTAACTGTATTGTATTTATTTTCTTTAATATTAAATTTGAGCTTATAAAAGTACTGATACCAGTAGGCAACTCTGTGTCCATGGATCATTCAAAGACAGTACTTCTGAATTATTTCTCCTATCATGGGACCTTTAAAACAATGTGCTTACAGAGATAAATTTAAATTAGGCTGTGTATTGGTGGTCTGTATGGGGGTTACATTAAGCAACTGAAGTTGGGCTTTCATTTGCAGCAGTAGGATTACTATTTTTAGAATGATTTCTCTTCCCTTGCCTCCATTTCAGCTTATCCTCTAAAGGTGTGGTTCCCTGTATTTTCTTTCCCGTTCATCCTTTCATCTTCAAGCCCTTTGTAACCTCCTTCCCACTTCATTTTCTTCTGTTCTCTTGTCTTTTTTGTTCTCCCCTTGAATTAACTCTAAAGTAAACAGTGCTCTTCGCAAAGTCCTATGTTACTGAAGAATTGAAGATGGCTTTAGATCTCCTAGTCATCGCTAAAGAAACATTTGTAATGAGTTGAGAGTGGTCTGGTGGTGATAGTTTGCAAAGGTATGCAAAACTTTTTGTGTTTTCTGTGAGCAGTAAAAGGTTACCTGATCCACAGCTGGGATTTTTAAATGCTGCAGTATCTAAGTATGAAAGGCTTCTTGTTGCTTTATATGAGAGTGATTACATTTGGGGCACTAGCTGAAATTGAAGCAGCCACCACAGAAGTATTAGTTGTGTCGCCTGTTTTTAAACAATTGCTTCAAATTAGATAATCTAATATAGGCCTTACATCAACATGATTACAATATAAAGAATCTATAAACATCAAAATAAGCTGAATATGCTCCCATGCAGTGCTTCTAACCTTTTGTTTTGAAAACAGTTGATGCTCCTTTTGCCCTACTAGACTAAGGGAGTTGTCTTGTTAGGTTTTGAGGTATATCTTCCTTTGCATGAAAAACCTTTCCATTTACTGACCTGTCTGTTCTTGAAAAGCACTGCCATAGGCCATGCTTACTTTTCAAGAGTATTCAGTGAGTGATGTGACAAAACTGTCTTAGTGCTGATACCCTGAAGGGCTAAAATATTCTAAGAGAACTTTGTCAGCAATTGAGTACTTTTCAGCCAAGAGAGCACATGTACTATAATCAGTTTTCCAATTTGATCCACTGATCTCATAGTTTTTTTAATAATAGTAAAACAAAGCATACAAATTATTATTCAGTGCATACTTGCAAATTCTAGTGTAGAAGTTTTGAGGAACTAAGCACAAAAATCCAACTCTTTAAATTCTTAGCTTGCTGCTGTGTGGAGAGAAGTGATAGCAAGAGAAAAGTCACTAATGTATGTGGAGAGCATAGGTACAAGCTCCTGGGTTTTGATTTCTACTAGCTTTCCATTTCTGATTGCTGTGCTAAAGAGGACATAACTTCTGGAGTGAGATGAGAAAAAGAGGAATGTAAAGGTTTTTTTTTTTTTGCTGTTTTGTGTTTGGTTTTTTGTTGTCGTTGCAAAGTCACCTATGTTTTGTTCTGCAGCTTTTTGTACCTTGTTAGGATAAAGTTAACTTATTCTACGTCGTGGGTAAATGCTGCTAGTCTCTTTCTTCTTATGGCTAGTGGTCTTTTCTGGCTGTTTGTCTAGCATCATAGTGCAAATGGTGATATTCAAAGGTCTGACTAGCAGCTAGTTGTCAAATAGCATAAAGTAGAAAAAGTGAGTACAGAGACTTGCAGTCTGATGTAAGGCAATGACTCTGCATTATTGTGGTTTTGTGATCACAAGACATTTGAGTCAGCATAGCAATGTATGATCAGTAAGATGCTGCTTTGTTTCCTGTGGATGGTTTTGTTTCCTCTTCTGTAGGAAATTTTTACTTTAACTGTATAGACAGAGGTAAATGTTTAATATTTCTAAAACATCTTCACTGTTGTTGCTTTTGACTTAAAGAATGTATAAGAGATATAGGAGTATTAATTAGCAGAACTAATCTCTTCTGCTTATGATAGACTGTAATTGCCTACAGTAATACCATTTTTAAACCATGCAACTTCTCAGTTTAAGAAAGTTCTTGCATCAAAATGGCTAGATATAGTGACTTTGTAAAATCACTACCAGGAGTTTGCACAAGAGAGGGTGTTAAAATAACAGCAGTTGATAGGCAGGTGGAAAATACTTTTTTTTTTTGTGGGGGATTTATTGTAGTGAAAATTACGATTCTTTTACCCCAAAATGCAAAGATGGATGCATTAAGAGGTTTCTGAATATTTTTCTATTTTTTTTGGTAGTCTTATGACTATTGAATCTGTTTTGTTCTGTAGCTTACATAAGCATGAGGAGACTAGAGTGTTAGTAAATGAGGTATCTCCTGACCTTTCAGAAAAGGTTGAGATGCCATTATAAGTTCTAAATCAGATCTGCTGAGTTCTTGTAATAAGATGCCAAAGACCCTTCACTTTTTTTCTCTTTTCTCATAGAGTATAAATCAAGTTACAATTCTCTTGATACTTTTGCTTTCTCTTCTTCCAAGTCAAGAAACTTAATTAAACAGTTTAAGCTCTACACAGGCTGCAAATGAACTTCTCTGACATATTTTATGATAGATGCCTTCAACGTAGTCCACTGAACTTGGTATGTTCTTCAAAACAAAAATATATGAAAGTGGGTATAGTCAGTTCTCTCGGTGAGACCAAAGTGCTTTATATATTGTCTATATGTGAAAATGTCTGTCTAAACTGTCATTGCAGCTTGGAAACTGACTGTTAGTGCTCAGATTGGAAGTAGATGATCTACCTAGCTGTAAGTAAAGGTAACCTTTTGATTCAGGACATAACACTTCTGTTTCCATACACAGTGTTTGTGCTCTCTGCTTCTAGTCTAAGGTCCTCATGCCCAACAAAGTAAACTGAAACAAATTCTGTGCCCTTGTGACAGGGGTACAGAAATAATGCCATGAGTTCTTTGTAGTTTGAGGAACAGCTGCTGCCAAAATTCCAGGATGAGTGTCTAAAGTTTTGTTTTCTCAGATTTGTCAGCTGCAACAGTTGAGGTACATTGATAATCAGTGTGAACTAACTCAGTTTGAATACTTGCAAAACCATCATGAATATTTGACAAAATTATCAAACTAATTATTCAGGAAACAAATTCTATCTACATCTTTCTCTCTGCACTATCAGGTGAAATACCTGCAGCAGGCAGAGCTTTGCAGCCTTCTTTTTATTCTTTTATGGGCAGCTAATTGTCCCTGTGTTTGAGTGCAGATTCTTTGGGTTGAAGGCACACATTACTTTGCATTCTGAGTGTTAAGGGTGGTGGATGGGGAGGGGAGGGAAGAAACCTAGAATGCAAAACTATGAGAGTCCTGGAGGCTGAATAAACTGGATTTAGAGAGCCTATCTATCTAATATAAGCTGAAATTGGCTTACGTTGCTGGATTTGCTTCTGCTAACTCTTTTCAAAAATTTTCTAATGAATGTGGTAATAGTGTGATAAAAGCAGGATGGGAGCAGTAGAATTTTTAAGTAGTAATCAGTTTTTCATGTATTTGAAATATTGTTCCACTTGTTCTTTCTCCTTTTTCTTCCCTTCATGCTCTGATGCTCCACTGTACAACATTCAGAAATATTTGGAAGCAGCAATATAGGAATACTGAAATAGTAGACTCTTAGCTAGTGGTAACAAATCTTGTAATCCTCCTTGGAATTAATTTCAAGTTTACCTGAAAGCACTGAGACTTTAAACATTTAAAACTAAGTTCTAATGGAAGAACTCATGAAGGATAGGATTTTATGGGGGACTTACGGCATCAGTGGATGAAAGAAGAGCAACTGATGTCATTTACCTGGAATTCTACAAAGTGTTTGACACTGTCCTGCACAACATCCTGGTGGCCAAATTGGAAAAATAGGGATTTGATGGATGGACTACCTGCTGGATAAGGAACTGGCTGGATGGTCGCACTGAGATGGCTCAGTGTCCAAATGGAGACTGGTGACAAGTGGCGTTCCTCAGGGATCAGTACTGGGACAGGTGCGATTTATTGTCTTTGTTGGCAGCATGGGCAGTGGGATTGAGTGTCCCCTCAGCAAGTTTGTGGATGACACCAAGATATGTGGTGCAGTTGATGTGCTAGAGGGAAGGGATGCCATCCAGAGGGACCTGGACAGGCTTGAGAGGTGGTCCCATGCCAACCTCATGAAGTTCAACAAAGCCAAGTGCAAAGCACTGCACATGGGTCAGGGCAGTCCCAAGCACAAATACAGGCTGGGTGGAGAACGGATAGAGCAGCTCTGAAGAGAAGAATTGGGGGTGTCAGTAGATAAAAAGCTGAACACGAGCTGGCAGTGTGTACTCACTGGCCAGAGGGACAACTGGATCTTGTGTTGCATCAAGAGAAGCATGGCTAGCAGATGGAGGGAGGTGATTGTCCCCCTCTACTCTGCTCTCATGAGACCCCACCTGGAGTACTGTGTCCAGGTCTGGGCCCTCCAATGCAAGAGTGACATTGAGCTGTTGGAGCGAGTTCATAGGGGGAGCCACAAAGATAGTCAGAGGGCTGGAACACCTACCCTGTGAGGACAGGCTGAGAGAGTTGGGGTTGTTCAGCCTGGAGAAGAGAAGGCTCCTTGGGGACCTTATAGCAGCCTTCCAGTACCTGAAGGGGGCCTACAGGAGAGATGGGGAGGGACTTCTCACAAGGGCCTGAAGTGGCAGGATGAGGGGTAAAAGATTTAAACTGGAAGAGGGCAGATTTAGACTAGATAATAGGAAGCAATTCTTCACTGTGAGGGTGGTGAGGCACTGGAACAGGTTGCCCAGGGAAGCTGTGGATGCCCCATCCCTGGAGGTGTTCGAGGCCAGGCTGGATGAGGCTTTGAGCAACCTGGTCTAGTGGAAGGTGTTCCTGCCCTTAGCTGGGGGCTTGGAACTAGATGATCTCTAAGGTCCCTTCCAACCCAAACCATTCTACAATTCTATGATAGTTTTCTCTGGCTTTATCTTGTTCTTCTTTATAACAAAATGTCAGCTTTCTTCCTGTCACTATTGAATGTTTCTTTGCTGTCAGTACCTCTTTCCTTCATCATTATTCCCTAAATATACTCGATGCAGAACCATCCAAATATCACTAGGTAAGCATGTATTTTTGTCTGGTTTGTAAGTGCTGTTTGTAAAGCCCGTAAGCCAAATAGAATAGGTTACTTATGGGTTCATACTTGAGAGTCTTTGCTAATTTGGATTTCTTTCCTGCCAGATGGGTTTTGAGGGTCTTGTAGAAATTAAGTATTGCTGAAACTTCTGGACCACTGCTAAATCTGGTTAAAGTTGACCATTGAACTTAAACATTACTTGAGGATGATAACAAACAGATGATCAGGCAATATGATTGCATGAGTCTTACAGTTGGTGGCCTGGTCTCCTGTAGAAGTAATGTTTCAGCCATTTGGAGTTTAAAATAGTCTTTGTCATCCCATTTCTAACACATCTGATGATGGCTGGTTTCTCTTGGTCTTGTTTTGATTAGATTCTTAGCTGATTTGAGGTAGGGATTCTAGGTTTATTTTTGTGAAGTGCTTGGTGTCTGTTATAGGAGAACATAAAGGCATTCTTTTCTTTACTTTTTTTTTCCTGCTTCTGTTGGAGAGCAGGATTATAGTTATTTTAGTTCTGCCAGGAGTTACAGAATTGTTGATGTTAGAAGGGATCTGTGGAAATTGCCTAGTCCAACCACATCTCCTGCTCAATGCAGGGTCACAGAACCTTGTCCAGTCAGGTTTGAATACTTCTGAGGATGAAGACTGCAGCTTCTTTGGGCAACTTGTTCCAATGTTTGACCCTCAGAATTAAAATATATTATTTTTTCTCCCTTATGTTTGGATAGAATTTCCTGTATTTTGATTTGTCCCTGTAGCCTTATCCTTTTACTAGATACCACTGTGTAGAGCCTGGCTCTGTTCTCTTTTCTATCCCCATCTTATCCCACTGATAAGATCCCCTGACCCCAGGCCTTCTCTTTCCCCAGCTAAACAATCGCAGCTTTCTCAGCCTCTCCTCATATGGCAGATGCTGCAAGCCTTTAACCATCTTTGCTGGAGTTGTTCCAGTATGTCCTCAACTCTCTTGTACTGGGAAGCCTAAAACTGGATCAACCTGCAAACTATAATGAGCAGCAGAGACATGATGCTAGAAAACAGTCTACCATGAATCCATAGGCATCTGTTAGGTGTGGGAGAAGGTCCTAGTAGTTTGCCTTGTAATGCTCTGTCTTGTTTTGTGTATGTACATTTTGCCAGTGATTACCTTGACACCCCTTATAAGAACACAGTTTGTTTGGTTCTGAAGACTAGCTTTTGGGCTTGTATCAGGTATTTCAGATGGTAGTAATACAGTAGGAGAGGATTAGTCAAAAGAGGATCAATACAGAGAATGGGTTTTACTTTTAAGTATGTATGTGTGTACATATATACATAAAAAGTTTGCCTATCTTGTGATTTATAAACTAATGGTTAAAAATAAAAAGTTGTGATTTGTGTCTGAAGTGAAGGCAAGAGATTTCTTTTGCTTCACTTTGATCGTTATTTCTGTGTATAGATATGTCTTAAGGAGATGTCAGATGGGGCTTAAAATCTGTATGTGAGGCACAGGTGTTAGACTTAGGGCAGTTATGGAAATCTTATGACTGGGAGACAGAAGGCGGTGTTTCCAATTTCAGTTGAGATTTCTGATTTACTTTAGCAGGTTTTTTTACCTTCTGAAATATTTTGTCTGCTTTTTTTGTTTCAAGAATGGTTAATATTTCTGTTAAACGTGAGTATTTGTAGACTGGCTTTTGCTGTCACTCTGACTTTTGTTCCATAAACCATGTTCACTGTTTTGCTATATCCTCAGCAACCTTTTTAGTTCACTAAGCCGAATATATCTTACTCAGCAATTGAAAACTCTTGACAGCTTGTAATGAGTAAAAGGTCTTATTTCCTCCTTTTTTTGCAAATAGGAAAAGATGTTAACTAGCAGAAGGATGTTGCAAGTTAGGGTAAATACAGTCGTGATTGTTATCTTCCTAACACTTAAGTATGTGGGCAATTCTGCTCTGTTAGATATAAATGACAATTGACTCTTCTCCTTTGGAAGCTTTATTATGAATGTAAGAATTTTCTTAAATGTATTAAGATTATTTTTTGATGCAATATTTTAACATAGTTGTTATATCTCCTTCACATTTGTTCTTTAAAAAGATCTTTTGAATTTAGTGTTAGCTACCCTTAGTTTTTCCTTAATTAGGACTCTCTTGAAATCCTAGCCTTGGTTTGTTTAGTATTTTAATAGTACTCCTCATGACATACTAAGTCCATTACTAGAACATTGCCGTGCTACAGTAATGAAGCAAACTATGGCGGCCTCAGCACTGTAATGCTCTGTTATCCAATTCCCTGACCCATGTATTTGCTTTTCTACTTACTGTCTTTCTGTTGACTTTTTAAGTTTCAGAAACTGTCTGTCAACCTATATGGATCCTGGCGTTTAATTAAAATATCTAGCACGGAAAGCTTGTAACCAATTTTCCCTCTTCCAGGGATTTTAACCAGGGGCATGCCTTGACTCAAGTGCAAAGCCTACAGTCCTTCACAGGTGTTCTTTTACTGTTTCAGACCAGTAGAGAACCTACTAGTAGACCACACAGTAGAGTGGGCCAGACAACAACTCTGGGGTCATAGTCACCAAATAAATCTAACCCTCCAACATGTTTTGAAGCACTTCATGAGAGTGAGAGACTGCACTAGATTCTGAAACTTGTTATGGTGGTGGTCATCTGAGTTGTTAAGGAAATATGGAATCTAATTGATCAAATGAAGCTGAATATTCCAGGCAGAGAACTAACTGAGCTTCCTGTAAATGTAGATTCTGTGCCATTTCTTTTTCTCTGACCTTAAACACGTGGGAAACAAGATAGTTTTTGAGCAAAGGGAAAAGGAAATTGTCTCATATTTATTAAATCCTTTTCCTATCAGGAAGTATGCATCAGGATTATATGCTTGGCAAGCAAGAGTACATATTTTGGCACACTTCTCTTTGTTACTTTAACAGCCTGCCAGCATTGCAGGCAACACTAGCAGCAGTCTGTGTCCCAGACAGTTTTGATTATAAATCCCATTGCCTGCAGTGGGGGAGAAAACTCCATGGGGACAGGTACTAGTTGGTCGTCTTGCTTCCTTTTCCTTCCCTAGTGTGCTGGTGAAAGAGTAAGGAATAGCTGGAGAAGGCAAGAGGATAGTCATGCTGGTAGTAACCCCCTCTGTGTACTAGTTAAATATCCTGTGAATATTGCCTAAATATGAGGATGTTCCAGGCTTGTTGTGATGGAACCAATGATCTGCAATCTAATTGTATCTGAAAGATCTTCTATAAACCATTGTTCGAGTGCATCAACCCCCAGAATTACAAATGGCATTGCCCACAGAGGCATTCCAGAAATTTTATATGCAGTCTTTTCTTGCTTATCAAATGCAAAGTTTCCAATTTTTAAGTATATGGCTAAATCTTTTGTGAAGTTATTCTGGGGCCAAACAGTGTAATGAACTTTAGTCCTCAGTGATCAGATCCGTACTGATAACTTTGCCATTTGATATGACAGTGGCTTCCCCCTTTGCACAAGAACAGGGGCGAAAATAGTTGAGCATAGTTATGTTTTCTGTTAAGATTTTATGTGGTGGTGATAACCATGCTAATAAAATAGCTTAGATATTTTAAATGAAGTAGAACTTCTGAAGTGTGGAGACAAATGAAGTGAGTAGATGCACTTGTACAGGAAAGATTCAGAAGAAAAGACTGGATGTCCAGTATCCTTTTGTTTTCAAAAAAAGCTTAGTACCTTTTTTATGCATGCTTTTTTCAGAAACTTTAAATTGTTAATATAAATATGTTTAAGGCTTAATAAGGTAGCTAAAGTATCATATTAACACAGTTTGAGTATTTTCTGTAAATTTTATCTTCTCAATCATTTGAATATAATACAGTTCTTAAGTTTTATGGGAGCATTCTGTCTACAAATACATTTTATCATTCTGTAGAATGAATACAAGGAATACCAGATCATGGAATCACATGTATTTCCAACTTAGTCTTCAAGCAAACTTTATTGTATTTAAAACTTGCTTTTAAAAGTGTAAAGCTTACATCTTAATATTCCCTTTTAAAGTCAGTTCTTTGGGGGACTGGAAATAAATGTGTAAGGAATATTTTGAATAATTTGTTTGATTGTAAACTGCTTTTATGGAACAGTTAAATACAGGCTCTGATTTTGGTTAAAATGTGGTGGGTTTTTGTGTTTAAGAAAGATTTTTAAAATGAGTTTTCTCAAATACTAAGGAGATATTTAGGTTTTGAATAGCAGCTTACATAAATGGAAATTTATCTACTGACATTGTTTTTAACTTCATATAAGCTATGTATTGTGTTATATTTTTGTTATTTAAATTCCCTATCTACATATTTAGTTGTGTGATGTCTAACAATAACATTGTTGATGCTCTTAGCTCAATTTTAACACATATCTGTTAGTTTGCAGTTTGATCTCAAAGTAGATTAAGTCTGCAACAAGGAAAGCTGAAGTTACAAAGAGTAAACTTTTACTGTGCATGTAGATTCCATAATTCAAAGGAACTGGATTAACAGAAATGTTTATTCAAGGGAGCACTAAAGTGCTGCCATTAGAATGATTGAAATAATTGAAACTATGGAAGACTACAGCTATATCTACCACATGCAGAGTGTGTTGTGTCTTTTTAGAATCAAGGCATTGAGTATGACCTGGTCATGAAGATAAAGGAGGATTTTTATCTAGTGTGAAGTATGACTATTGAGTTCATAAGGTGACTACTGTGAGTATTTTCAGGAAGCAGCATAGACAGAAGACTAGATTTCTCTGTACAGACATTCAAAATGCGTATTCCCAAAGACAATGCCACAGCTTGTAAAGCTTGATCTTTACCTCTGGATATCTCTCCTGAGTCAAGGATCCTGCATCTAATTTCTGAGGATTTGGTATTTCACAAGAGACTGTAGCCATAGAGAAGGCAAAAAAATACATTAGTATTACTTCTTTTCTTAGCTACATCATATAATTAATTCATTATTATTTTTTTGCAGATTAAGCCACTATTGTCTTTATAACATAAAATCGAACAAAGGTTTGATTACTTGTTACAATTTCTTTGGTAGCAGTTCTCATTTAGGAAACTTCTGCCACTGCATACTCTTTCCCTATATCCCCCCTTTCCCTTACCACATAAGAATGCTGCTTCAACTTTTTCCACTATCTTACCTACAAGTGCAGTTGTACACCTATTTGTTATTCCTGAATGAAAGCAACAATAATTACATTGTGGAGAATAGTTTTGAAACACTTAAGAAAGAGCCTATGGCTGGGAAGTGCTGACAAGTTAGAGATACTGCAGAAACCAAGAGCAGTGTTGAAGGGAGAATGCAGATGTCATACAATATTTCTTAAAACTTATATAGCCTGAGCCTGTGTAAAATGCAGGTAGCTGATGGCAGCAGTTAAGTGTAGCTGTAAACAGAGGGACATAAGTAAATGGATGAAGAATTTAAAATATAGCTTTGTACACTAATTGCAAGCTTTACACAGAAGAATGTCTCCTGAGGCACTTCAGGAGATTCCAGTGAAATAATTCACTGTAATAATTTAGGTGTAGCTGGAAACAAACTCGTTTCTTGTTTTGTTTCAGTAAGTGTTAGCCTGATTTCCTTCTCTACCCACCCTTACTGCCTGGAAAATGAAGTTCAACTTAAATGCTTAGTTTGAATTAAAGCCTGGTGAAAGCTGATAGGAATGATTACACAAAAGTTTTCCAGACAGATGCTTTTTCTTTATTAGAAGTTAATTTTGGAGGCAAAGTAATAGTGGTTTTGGAAGGAGAAGGTATGGATCAAGATTGCCTTTGTTATATGCTTTACTTAATTGTCTTTTGTCACTGAATTGATACGTAGGGCGGGGGTCTGATAAGGGCAGCAAAACATCAGCAAAAACCAGAGGATGAGATTCTCAGGGTGGAGTTTCTGTGCTTCGCCTGCTTTGGCACAAGATCTGTTTGAACAGCTCAAGGTGCTGATGGTGAGCAAGGTCTGCAGCCCCCCCTCCTCTGCCTGTGCATCTTGCCCATCCTGTACTGGCATTTATTAGTGCTCTGTGAGAGGCAGAGGCTAGAGTAAAGCTTGCATCCTGCAGTATCGTTACCTCTGTTCCTGTTTTCCTGATTGAATATTGGGCAGATTTCTGGGAAGCTGTCAAAGGCTGGAAATCAGACAGAGGAACCAGGAGTGCAGTGTGAGGGCAGCAGGACTGGAGTTAATGTGCAGGGAGGCTGAGGAGGTCTCTGGGGCTCCTAAACTATGGGAGGAAGGTTGGAAATGGGAGCTAGTGCTGCTGCAGGAGCAAAAAAGAATTGGACGGGGAAAAGTCTTCTCAGTACTGCTGAGAAGCCTTGAATTGTGCTGCTCTGTCCCTAAACTTTCAAATGAATTAAATGGCTAATGGTCTTACTCAGTCACATGACTGGTTCCTTCTAACAGACAAATCTTGAAAAACACATCGGTGATGTGTAAATATGTCTTTGATTTGCTTTTAAAAATGCATTAATAAGAGAGATCGTGCATCTCCTCTAATAGCTTCACTTTTCTTTAAAATGCTTTGCTTTAATTCTTTGGCATATCAAGATACTAGAAATAGGATAAAAGGAATCCTGAAAAGCATTAGTGTTTCAATAATGTGTACAAAACCTAAAGCTAAGGTAATTTGAGAAATGTGGTGCTTGACCTATGATACTGCTTGCTGTTGGAATCAGATGAACTAGCCAAACCAGTAAATCCACTGTGTAGAAAACAGTATTCTGGAAAAAGACCTCCTTCAGTAAATACTTAATAAACAAAATAAATGTTAACTAGCATGAAAGTCTTTATTGAAAAAAGTTAATGCAGAATAATGAGTTTAATACTGGAATAAAGACAGTTGTGTCTTGACAATGGGAAACTTTTTACTACTAAGAATTTCACTTGTCAAATTTGCTTCTTCCTAATATTTCTGGAGGTAGTAAATGTTCACCTTTAAACAGTTTTCTACTTGCTCTACAGTACAACTATGTGAAAATAATCTATTAGTTAATTTATTAGTATTATTGTGCCTGACATTACTTGGATGTCAGACTTGGGGGTTGCCCTGACAATTTCTGAAATGATTAAATGCATCCACTAACTTTTAACTCATTAGTGCCGTAGAAAGATATTTCTCAGTTTCAGTGATACAGCATACCTTGAACTGGAACTGATTATATACTTACACTATATTCCAAAGGCAGCCTTGGGTTAGAGATATTGAAAACTAAATCATTGCAAAGTAAGGTGCTATGTGTTCCAGGATAAAATAAGTGAAATTAAGGAAAAGTTACGTGGAATGATTTTTTCATTGTCCTGTGGAGTCTGATGCAAACAGTTGCATTGTGTCAGTCTATCAGAATTTTGAAAAGTAGATTATCTTACTTTCAGTGTAGGTCTAGTCACTTCCTTCTTTTTTTCCTTATGGTAAGTATTCCTTCAGTTTGTAAATTTCTGAAATACCCATCATTTTAAACAGACATTGAAACAGATCTGGTTTAACAGTCAGTCAGAAACTGAATTGTTCATAGTTGTCTAGGGCCTTCCTAAAGTAGTTCTGCTGTTGAAGAGACCGTAAACTTCTATGCCCTGTGAGTTCACACCAAAATTTTTGGCTGAGAATCCAGGAGAGTCACATCCTATCTCAGGAGGGGGAAGCATCAACAATAGATGATGGATGGGAGTGCTGAGTGCGGTGGATCCATATGGGCCCACTATGCCACTGCTGACTGTCAGGATGATGCTGTGGTGTCCCTGTGACTAGTAGGGATTCAGGTAACTCTGTTTGCCCCTGTGATAGCCTGATATTGATAATTCCCTAAGAAGGGGAACCACTTCTAGGCTGTCAGAAGCTACATTTGCTCTAGTTGTGGACTGTCTGGGACCATATTGTTGCTCACAGCATAAAGTAGAGTTCATTAGTTAGGCTTTTGTATGTCTTATAAAAATATGTTTGTCTTATGCTTAAGTACACAGACATTTCTGAAAAACAATGTTACATTTCAGATTTATTTCTGGAACTCAAGACTTCTGTAGAAGTGACAGCTGGTAGTTTCTGGGAGTTTATAGATAATCTATATAAAATAACTGTATAAGGTGTATATATAGGGAGGCACACTGCTATCAGTGCTTTCTGATAGGAAGCAACTTACAGATCAGGGAGGTACCAGGGGCACAGAGTTAAAAAGTTAACAAACAACCAAACCCCACATTTTTTGAAGAGAAGCCTGATAGCCTGATTTTGTGGATGAGATTGATGGGTTGGATTTTTTTGGATTTTTGTGTTGCTTTGTCTTGTTCAGAATTTACATCTATTAATTGAATTACATTTTCAATGCATGAGTCCAAAACACAACTGTTCCTGAATTAGATATTCTGACCATGGCAAAAACTTGCTATTGTTTTCTTACTGAGGTGCTAGTGTGTCTAACCTAATTGGGTAGTAAATTCCAGCCTTTGTTCTCAGCCTTTTTCTGAGTGCTTGGCAGACTTTAAAACTGAACACTGCATGAAAAATTGTTTCTCATCTATTCCTTTAGAAAAATTCAACAATGGTAACCTTTGGAGCCTGAAAAGGTTTCCTGTAAAGTGTTGGCTTGAGTTAGTTACTTCAGTTCCTTCAGGTAGTTGCAGTCCTGCTCTATTGCTTTACAGTTTTGACACCTAAAAGTTGAATGGGGTGGTGATTTGTAGCTTAGTGAGAAAGTATGGAGAAGTTTTGCTGTGTTAAGTCTTTTTTTGCTTTTAAAGACATAATTAAAAGTATATAATTTTCAGGTAACTAAAAAGTTGTATTTCATTATATCAAACACTTCTAGTGGTTAAATCTCTTTAATTGGGGGAATGGGCATAATGCTCTTGATTCCAGTTTTGACGTGCATATATACTTTCTTAAACATCTCTGGTACACTGTAGACTTATGTAAGTCACTTGTTAACCTTCATTGTGAAAGCAGTTGCGTTCAAAGCATTTTTTTTTCTAGCAGCCAGAAAGTAATTTCAAGACAAGAAACACCGAAGCAGCTGCCTAGCGCTTTGGCTCTATTAATTAACGGAGTGCATTGTATTAAGTGGTTGACTGTCCATGTGGAAGATTAATTATATTCTGACTCATAGTCAGATCTTATTGCAACAAACAAGGAACTTCCTCTGATTTGTCTGGGAATCTTTCTGGCAAAATTAGAGAAATACCTATTCTCTCTACTTTGTGAGAATTGCATTGCTGTTTTAGTCAGGTACATTGAGGAACACAGCATAATACAAACCAGAGAGGGTTCCAAATTTTCTGCACCTGCAGTACTTCTGCAGTTTTTCTCCAGAGAGATGTGGGGCTGTGGCAGGATGTACAGCATGTCTGCCATGTCTCCCATGTATGTCACCCAGTAGCATCATACTGCTACCAAAAGGATGGGGGGGTGGGGCTTCTGTACTTTGCCAAAGACTGTCAATAGCTGAATGCTCACAGTGATGCTTCTTCTGTTGTTTTTTTTTTTTTTTTTAACTTAGTGGTGGACCATGCCTAGATTTATCTGCATATCCTGACTAGAAATGGCTTTTTTTTACCACTATTTTTAAAAAATATATCTTCTTGTTAAAGTGGAAGAGATGAGGGAACTCTAAGGAGCAGGGTATTGTGCAGGTGTTCTGCATATGGCACACAAAGGCAGGATTAGATGAATTACTGTGTGAAGTTATTTTTTTCAACCATTCAATTTAAACAATTGTCAGTTATAAGTCCTAGAGCTCTGTAAGAATTTTCAATAATCTGAGTCATTTTCTCACCAATCTTTATAATAGAAATTTGTATGATGTCTCATGTAGGAGGGTGTTTCCTGAATCCTTGGCTGGTTGGGAGAGAAGACTATAGCACATACACATGTGTGCAAACATTAAAGTGTGTATGCATGTGTTTCGTGAGTAGCTTCTGTTGAACTCCTCAGTCTGTTAGTAACTACCAATACATAATGACAGTTCTTGGACTAGCAATGTCTGGATCTCTTCGTGCTACTCATAGCTATTACCAATACTACTCACATGACTTCATTAATCTGACTGTGCATAGGGCTTATTAAATGCATGGAGATGTTTTGGTCTGACTGCTGTTTTGCAGCTCCTGATTGTTGCACAGCCTGATACCTCCCAAGCCTTAGCATACCTTCTGCAGCTCCAAACAACTCCTATGCTTCCAATGGCAGCTATGCCTTTGGTGTCTCAGCACTAAGAGCTATGCTGCTTATGTTGGAGGCCCTGTGATACTATATGACATTAAGATGGCATTTTCTTCCATGAGCACCTGATTTCAATGAGATATTACTGTAATTTAATATTGAAATTTGAGGTTGTGATTAGCCTACTGTCTGCAAGAGCATGTGTTGAAGTAAACACTAGAACTATTGCTTGAAGCCTTTCCTTTTTTCTTCTGTAAAAATAGTATGAAAGACTGTGAAACTTCTAGATTTAGCCTATGGATAATCAAAGGAATGCAACTTGTTTGTTCACAAACTTTTTCCAGCAGCTCTGTAATGGATTTCTCGTGGCTGATACATGTGACTATGTTGCTTGCAAATTGACTGTGCTTGAGTGCACTGATGATAAAATAAATGAGTGGATTATTTTTCACAATAGGCTGTTATGACTGACAGTGATTAAATTATGAGAGATTGCAGAACACGTTCTTTGAGTGGCTCCAAAGAGTTGTCTGTTCAAAGCAGCAGAGAAAGTACATTGTGTTTCTGGGTTCCTATTCTGAAAGAGTAAAGTGGGTGCATAAAGGAGATGCTGTGCACTATGACAGCAATGCAAGACGACAAAGTCCTAGTTTCAGTTTTGGTGTTAGCATGTTTGAATTGTTAGCTATTAAAGACTTGGAATAGGTCTCCTGGGTCATCAAGAATTGAAAATAAACACGTCACCTGTTTCAAGACCTTTGCAAGTGTCATTGAAAGGTTGGTTTTGATTTGCTTATCTTACTACTTTTTAGGGGAAGTGGCCCCAAAGTGTCATTGATTTCTTGTATGAAAAAACTACTTGATTTACATTTAATATAGCTAGTCCAGAAATCTATACCCATTCACTTTTGTCAGAAAAAAATATTATAATTTATTTCTACTGTAGTGCTACTGTATAGTTCAGGTTTCCTAATCCAATGGGAGGGGAACTCTGAATGCTGTTGTAGCTTTTGCATTACAACAAACAAATGAACATAACATGTCTGTGCTTACAACATGCTTTTCTTACTTTTATGGTAGTATCACTTTTATTCAGAAGTAATGTGGCACAGAATATTCTGCAAGTCAAAAATATTTGGAGACTTCAGTAAGAATTAATATTATTGTCCTTAAACTTGAGCTGTTTTGATATTTTTTTCTCTTCTTTGCACAAGTAGAATTTGTAGTTTATTTTGGGCACTGCACTATAATCTGCTAATTAGTACTGATTGTCATGGTAACTAGTGGAAAAATAACATGACAATTACCATACATCCTTCAGTTATAGTTTTCTTTTTTTAATTATCTTTTCCAGTGAAACTTATGGAAACAGGGCAAATGGAGTTCTGCACAAAGTGGGAAAGTATCGTAGTTTCTTAGTACAGAGAATTACATGGGCTAGGGAGTAGACATCTAAGTTGGTTGATATGGTATACCTAGAGTAATATTACTGGTACAGATGTGACTTCTCAGGAAGCATTTGTACATCCTGTTCTACTACCATGTCTATTTTTTTAAACTAGAAGATGGAAGAAACAGAACAGTGCTTGCATGCATTTCTATGAGAAATATAGGTATTGACTAAAACATGGAAAGGACTCTCTTCAGGAGGAATCACTTTTCCAGTGTATTTTCTATCAGTGAATTAGCAGATGTTATGTACAGCTCATTTTCTAACATGTCCTTACATGTTATTTTGTAGATGCTGTTTAAGTATCAGGCTGTGTGTGTTTAGTGAACTTAATCTATAATTTTTTTCATGTACTGAGTCTTATGCAGACTCACAAAAGATGTCTCTCCTAAAATTACTGTTCCAATTTGTGGGTATACGTGAAGTTCAGACTTAACCATATTATGGAGCTCATGAAAGTATGCAGCAGAAAGCGAGAGTGCTGGGGTGAGCCTGCTTGGCCTGGCACAGTGCTCCACATGCTGCCTTATTCTGTGTGTCGGCCTCCATTTCCTTCTGGCACCTGACGTTTCAGTTACTGCAGCAAAAATGATGAAGCAAGAGGTGGGCTATACTGTCCAGCACTTTGTCTTTCCCCTTTCTTGTGTTCCTTAAAAGTAGTGTGTGTGGCACTCCAGCCAAGTGCTGGAGCGGAGCTCTGCTGCATGGAGGGGGGCTGCCAGCCTTGCGGAGGGCTGTGTTGGAGTAGGTATATCAGGGTACTGGGGTGACGTGAATGGAGGCGGAGTATAGTAAGGAGAAAGCAACACCCACCTTAACTAACTTTTTTGCCTAAAATTTTAATGGTAATTGATAGATCTGGTGGTTTTCAAATATATTTTGATAAGACTGTTGGGAAAGATTTAAATTGTGTTATACATTGCTAGTAAACAGGGACTAATCTGTGTAGTATGCACTGTGCAGAGCACTAGAACAGCTAGGTTGTTGATTCCTTTACGTGTAGCTATTTGATCTGAAAAAAACCCCAAGAAATCTAAATGGGTAGCAAGAGGTTGAGAAAATACCAGTTTAAAATAAAGGGTTGTTGGTGTTCACTCTGTTCACTCTTATGTTCATCCTATAATTAGACAGCTCCAATACAAAGGGAGTCACTTGTTTGTGAAGTCTTCTGGCAAGAGGGAACTAACATGCACACTTGCTTGTGGAAAGAATTGTTCTTGTTTTACTTCTGTGCTATTCAGCTGCATAATTTATAGGAAAATCTTCCTTGGAGGACTTATGATCCTGAAGCAGCAGAACACACTGGATTTTCATGTGGGGTTTGCATGAGGGGCACTACCTGGAGAATAAAAGTTCTATTGAAACTCATTGGATACTTTGGGTTGGAGACTCTGGTTCAGTAATGGTCTGGTCGTTCTTTCCTTTCACATTTCACCCACTAGAGTACATACACGATTTCAAGTATGAAAATAAATCCCTGTATTTAAGGAAAAAATCTATGGTGATGCTCAATTTATTAAACTTATATAAGATATGACTAGGAGAATGTGTGTTAGAGCCTTGTTCTGTTAAAGTTTGGGTTAGAACAATATGGAGATTTCATAATGTATCTGATGGGGATCAGAACTCATTTTATCTTTGGCATATGTAATTTCCTACTGGTGATACCTAAGTTAAAGCTAGGGAATCGTATAGTCACATAGTAGTCATGCAGCTTGTTCATACTGGAAATGAATCCATGGGCTCCCTAGGAGCATCTTTTACTCAAGATTTGAGTCGAAATACTTGTTGTTTCTTCCTAGAGTTAGTCTCATTGCCTGTTTGCTAACAGGAGTGGGGGAAAAGGCTTTGCTGCTCTGTGTACTATAAATGGCCATATCTTAAAACGCTATTAGCCCGTTCAGTGTTGACAATTTTTGAAATCATGCTGAAAAGCAGAGAGAAGAAAACTAATTTTAAAGCTCTTATATAATAGCTTTTAAGGATTTTGACATGTTGAGTTGGTCAAAACTAGTTCACCGATAAGATATTGAGGTGACATGATTTAATATGGAAGTCATAACAGGGGAAAAACAGTGAGGACCGTGGGCTGCCTAATTCCTGAGAGTCTGGTTAGAAGCTGAGCCTGACACATTTAAATTAAAAAGCCAGTCACTATTTCTTAACAAGCATAATTAGTTTTGAAATCAGATTTGAGGATAATGATGCACTTGTGTACACACAGTCTCTAATCAAACTACATAGCTCTGCAAAAATTTTTTTCTCACTGATGTAGTTTTGGTGTTCTATGGCATGTTTGAAAACAAATTTAAACTTCATTCTAAATAGTATGATGCATTAATGACAAAAAATAATTATTCAACATCATGATTAAAAAGTATACATTAAGGTGAATAATAAGTTGAATGTGTGGGTAACTGATTATCACAACAGCAATGTCAAATGTTATATTAGTATTGCCTGTTGCTGAAATTCATTTTAACTATTGAACAAAAAGAAATGGATGTTTCTTGAGGAAAAGTCATGAAAATATCTGCGTGCAAGCATATGCACACAGTTTGATAGGGCGTTGCTGCCAACCATTTGAAATAAAGGGATGTATTCTTTTGACATTGTTTTATCTTAAGTTAGTACAACCTGTGTGTTTAGTCAATCTGGGGAAATAATGTCCTTCCACAGGCTGTGCTGATGTTAGAGATAAATTTTTCATTTCCGTATTGGTGGACTTGATCAATGAATACTGGCTACAGAACAACTGATTTTAAAACAGGATATGTAATATATTGGGATGTTTGTTCTAGTCGTTTAAGTTCAGAAATAAGACAATACATTCTGTTTCAGTCCATAAAGTAGTCATTTCTAGCTCTATTTAGAACACAACTCAAAGTCAGCATGTAACCTTGAGGTTTTTGTTGCTTTGTACACAGAACTTAATGGCTTCTGGTTATCCTTTTCAGAAAAAACCCCGTGCTTTGTTCTTGAAAGATTAGACTGAATACTTTAGAAGGGCTTCACAGATGTCTTGAATGACAACTTTGAACATTTTTAGAAAGTGGCTTTACAGAATCTTATGGTCACTTAATTAATGAACTGGAGGTTTTAATGTTTTAAAATTAGCTGTCAGATGTTTGAGCACCTGTGACTAAAAGAACCTAAAAGAATTTTAAAAACACAGCAATGCAAACAGAGCTATTTCTTTACAATTTTTTTCTAAGCAGCATTTATAAATATTAGCTTTTTTCCCATCAACTTAATTTTTAGATGTTAAGGGCTTTTCTTGGTTCACACTAAACAAAGTGCTCAGAACTAGAAGAAAAACTTGTTCCAACACAGGTTCTTAAAATTTGTTTGCATTCCTCTTATTCTTGCTGTGTTCCCTGAAGGGATTAAACACTAAGAAGTGCACAGCTTCCAAGAGACTTCAGTTTTCTTTCTTTTTCTGCAAGCCTATAATGCTAGGAATCAGAAAAAAGACAAATGGCATCTCTCCCTTGTACAGTTTTTCTTTCGATAATTGATTTTTGTTCCTGCTGGGTTTATTTTCATTTACTGAAGGATATACCGATGAATATTAGAGCCAATTCTTAAGGTTGTCTCCTGGTCAAAACAGAAGCTGCAAAACAGGTCTGTAAACAGTAAAGCCTGCTATAAAAAAAAAGTTGATTAATGCAGAATATGTTTTTCCTGAAACTTTCATATTCATTGTTTGAATTGGAGAAGTTACTCCTTAAACACAGTCCTTGACTAGAGTGAAGACAAGAGATATTCTTTGTCTGCTGGGCATGAGCAGATTGCAACTCTCTGTGTATCTTAAATTGTACACAGATTGACGTAGCCTGTGCAGCACAACATGCTGTTTAAACCCTGGCTCAGATTGAGCAGTCACAAAATGGATTGGTGATTTAGGCTATTCATCCCAGCTATGACAGTTTAAAGGAGGTCACTGACAACGTCAGTGTGTACAATCCTTTTCTTCTAGATAGCCTTTGCCTTGGGTTTTTTGTCATACAGATTCTTTCAGAAGTATTAAGGCCTTCCACTTTCATCTTCATTTATCAGGGGCTGTTCTGGAAGAAATATCATATGAAAGGAGCTCTGATGTTGGCTTTTGATGCCTGTAATCTCTTTGGTTAGGGAATGTGGAGGTCTTCATAGACTATGGATCAAGAACATAATTGATCCATGTTTTTTCAGGAGAAGATACTTTGGGAGATTAGAGCAGAAAAATCTACTGATCTCTACCATTCTCAGATTTTATTTTCTCTTTAAGAGGATTTCTGTCATTTCCCCAATTATTTGGGATGTTGAGAACACTAACAGCCTCCCAGGATATCCTTGATATATTGGCTATACTGGTTTCCTGTTGCTTTGGGCAGAAACAAAACCCCAATAGTAGCTAGGAATATAGTTTTGATTAAAAAAATCAGCTGCAGAAATTCATTCTGTTTCTGAAGCTCTTTCATTCATATTAAATAGTTGCCTGTGGAATAACTAGTGATGAATTAAACAGCTTTTAAGAACTATGTTTTATTTTTTTGGGTGTTTTTTGCTCAGTTAGCAAATAAAGGCATTCACATAACTGAGTTTATTCTTGTGTGGATATGAGTTGAAAGAAAATTCTAGCTTGCTTATTGAATTGCTTATGTCCTTTTTTCAGGCGAGATGCTAAACTGTCTGGATGTAAGACAAAGCTTTTGTCAATTTGGCACCCTGGCTTTCTAGCAGTAGTGATGGAATTAAGAGTGGAAGGCATAGGACTTAATTGATAATCAGGAAGATTCTAAAAAAAGTAAATAAGATTAAGTGAAGGTACAAGAGGGGAGGGGGAAGAAAAGAGGATGAAAGATATGTTTATACATGAAACTAATGTGAAGTGAGAAGGGTGTCTGTGTTAGAAATAGTGGATCCTACACATCACAGCTTAAAACAGCCTGGTTGCTATGTCTTTGGAATTTTAGGGAATCTGTGTCCCATGACAGGATTATGGAACATTTATATGGGACATTATGTTCTCCAATACAATTGTTTTTTTCACCATTTTCATCTAAGTGTCTCTATTGTATGGCTATATATATATATTTAAAAGGCTCATCTGGGCATCTTAGCATGGGGTCACAAGCTGGTAATACATTTTCAGAATAAGAATTATATAAATAACTTTTCAACTCTTTTGAAATCTCTTTGGATAGCTTAGCATACTTCACATTTTATGTGAAGTATGGTACAATATTTTGGTTCATACAGCCTTTGTGGCATGAAAAATTATTTTCTTTTCAACAGTTTGAAATTCTTATTTGGAAGTCACACCAAGCATGCCATATTACTTATCTAGGAAACTTTAAAAGAATGCCTTAAGCTACATTTGTTTCCCTTTTCCAGTAAGCTTGCTTTAATCTTTACAATTTTTATCTTGAGAGTTGCAGTATATTTTGTAGATATGTGCAGTCTGAAATCCATTCTCCTTTGTTAAAGAAGACAATGAAACATTGTTTTAATTGGCATGAGAAATATATGAGAAATGCTGCAATTTTTCTTTGTGGAAAAAAGACTGCATATTTATTTTGCTTCAAGTATTGCATTGTTTCAGTGTAAATGTGGTCATGGTGATTAATGAAGTTTCAGGGAATCACTTGATGACAGCAGCACCTCATAAAAGGAATCTGCCAACACAGAATTTTTTATTCACCTGATGTAGATTAGAATTTGGTTAATTCATGCATAATTCTGGTGAATTCTAATTCTGTTGAATTGGAATGTGTAGTTAGTGGTGTCTCTCTTCCAGACTCAGATTTGATCTTGGCTTTTTAGTGATGTCATACAAGCATGAATTAGCTTGGACTGTTCAACAGGAAAATGTTACATCACTTGACAAGAACAGACTTTTAGCTTTTGTAGTAGTTATTTCAGTGGAAATTAAGCTGGGAATACTCCTGTTCCAGGCTATAATTTTAAAAGCAAAAATCCCATTTCATAACTTCTTGTATTTTTCATAACTCCCATGTAACCCAGTACTGACATTCAGTACACCTAATCCAGTTTTTGTGCATGCCTAGAAGATGTAATAATGTAAACAGGTTAAAGACTTGTCTTTACTTTCTTTTCTATATGAATTTTGGAAACATTGCTCTTGTCTAAGCAGAACTAGACATCTCTGGACTGTCATCCTTGTATTTTTGGAATGAAGTGACCTCTGAGTTTCCACTGAAAATAAATGAAAGACTATGATGTGTCCTTACATGGAACATCTAGAAGTATTGGCGATTGGTATCTAAGAAAGGAGGCCTTGGGACCTATTTTTGTTTTGGTTCTATTGCTGTCCTAATGAGTGTGTGTCACTTCTTTCTCATAGTGCCCAAGTTTCTCTATCTGAAAAAAATTAATTTTTGCCACACCAGAAATATTTTTATAGAGAAGCCAGTTTTATAGCTGCCACAAAACACTTAGCTTGTGTCTTGAGATAGGTATTTTAGACAGGTGTTTGATCTTTGAGCTCTTCAACAAAAAATAAATGGGATATAATTCATGATGTGTTTTAAAACCAAAGCAGCTTACGATGTAGGAACTTGCGAGCCAAAGATGTAGTTAAATGGTTGAAATATTGTGCCTCAAATCTTGGTATTGAATGGAACCAAAATCCTTATGGATGTGTAGGTATGACTGAAAAACAAAAGTGAACTAATCAAAATTCTGTCATTTTAGGGATACAGTAACCTGGTTTTTCCAGGAAGTGCAGCTTTTCACTTAATCCATTAGACAATCCAACGCAAACACTCACTACTTGTAATTATTTATGTATTTATTTTTAAGTGCAAAGGAAGGAGCACTCTTTAAATCTTACAGTAGAGGACCAAGTCTTGAAACTTGTCATGAAATTAATGTACAAAAAATAAGAAGCTGCTGGAAAAGACTTAAAAGTATTGCCTCTTGTGAGGCATTGGATTGCATTGAAAAGAGATTTTAGGCTCTTGAAAAGAAAATCTTCTGTGGAAACAGTATGTCATAAGGGCAGTGGGTTTAAGAGGTTTGCTTTTCCTAGTCCCATAGGTGTGCATTTGCCCTTTCTTGCACAAATTCTTTTGTGGTTGAACGACTTTTCTGGGCAGAATTTTGTATATGAGGGTGAAACAATAGTTGCTGGATCTCCTGTGTGGCCTAGCACTTGAAGGACCAGCACTTGGAGATCTGTTCTGCCCAGTAGCCTCTGCAGTGTAACTTCCCCCATTCTGGGATGCTGATGTCTTCCCACCCTGCCCCCTTTCTGGCCTCACTGAAGTTTTTTGGCTATTAACACAAATCGTGACCTTTTTTCCTGTTTTGTTTTTAGCGACTGTTTCCTGTTTTCTCCTTCCCTCCCCCACCTCATGTTTTACTCCTGACTTTCTTGCCAGTGGTGTCTATTTTCTTTCACTGCTAACTTGGTTTTTCTGAGTTTTTTTGTTCATAATAAAAGGAAGAGAGAATTGAGAGTTATAACATCAGTCCATCCCTTTTACTGTGTTTCTGTATCCAAACTTGTCACTGAATTTAGTGAACATTAATTTGCATACTGTTTCCTAAAACTCAAGTCTATTGTATGTATTTCTCCCATCCTAACAGACACAGGTGTGCTAGAAGTTTTCAGTCTTTTATTTGTTGAGGATCATATGTTTAGGCAGACTTCTTAGAGGAGCACATCCCAGACTTTATCCAGACCCAGAGCTCCTGTTGGTCTGATGTCTCACTTTGGGAACTGTTGTTCAAGTGAGCTTGATTTCTGAGGGAACATGATGTAATTTTAGACAAGAGTCATTCTCTTTGTTAGCCTATGCTTTCTGTGGCTGTGAGAAAAGAACAGTTGTTAACCAGTATGCTGTGGTCAAGAAAAATTTGAAATTGGTTTGTTTACATGCTTATATGAATTTTTCCTTTCTTACTGCTTTATATTTTAAAGTACTTCAGAGGGGAATACACAGTTAAGGAAAACTTAGGATGGGGGAAATCCATGACTGTGAGCTCAAACATGGTCTTGGATCTAAGTTCAAATGCAAGGGAAGCATACCCATACAGAACAGTATTACACTTGAAGGTAAATATGCTTTCAAGCATTTGTTCAGTCAGCACCTAAACTGATGAGCCCAAAAGGAGACAAAGGAACCCCCAAACACATGTTGATTGAGAGTTTTGTTTAAATAAGGTCTTTCTGGTGTGGAGTTCATAATGTTGTGCTACATGTGTTTATGTAACAAAAGTGTTAAATGATAAATTGCTGTCAACATAGATTTGTATTTGCCTAGGACTGTTTCAAAGCTTTGAAACTTCTCTGGATATATAGAATGAGAACTGAAGATGTGGCCCAAGAAGGCAGAATAAGGTCCAAACTTAATTTGGCCTGACAACTTACTGTAATAACACACCATCCCCATTCATATGTGGTCATTAAAAGGCTTTTCTGCAATGGGTGAGGCTGCTTTGCGAAACTGCAGTTTGTGATATATATTTATATGGGAATGTTATTGCAGTCATGGTTTGGCAAGTTCCTGTGTGTTTTTCCCTGTCTACAGGACAGTTCTAAATATTCCTCCCCACCCTGTTGTTAGTGTTCACAAATGAATTATTCTTTTAAATCCTTCTTATCTGTCGTCTTTCCCTAACTCTCCAAAGAAAACTTAGTTTAAATAGTTACTCCCTTGGGACTTTTATGCATATCCTGTTATCTGTTTTATATTACAATCTTTCATGCTGAGAATGTCCTTCCAAAAAACACAAAACAGCTAAAGCACTTAGATGACTAATAAACATCTTAAGTGCTGAAGTCCAGGCACAAAACCAGCATTATTAGCATAAAATTCTTTTTCCTTTTTTCCCCTTGTATTAGTATTATTAGACTTGTTTCTGACTTCTAGGACATCATTTCACTTTGTCTAGCCCAGAGATGCTGCAGTGGTTGAAATGTTGTTAGTGGTGAAGCCATTGCACTGAAAAGCAGGGAACTTTTAGAAAGTTGCTGATATTTCCAAATACCAGCATTCAGAAGAGCCTATGGGAGCAATGAAGCTTTGGCTGCCAATTTTATTTGCTCAGCTAGGAGGCATCTCCCCTTCACTGCTTTTTGTTGCTTGGGGTTGGCAAAGCTGTGCTCCCACAGGAGCAGTAGATGCATACTTCCCTGAAGAGCAGTATTATCTGTAGTTTAAGTACTTTGTTATATATTCAAGTAAACGTAAGTATGTAGGAAAATGATTGCAGTGTCCTGCTTTGCATATATCATTTTAGGTGCATTATAATTACTCGGTGTGTGTGGGGGGAAACACTGAGAAAATTGGTTCTGCTCTTTCAAGGGAATACTTCTATTCCAGTAGTACATGAAAGACTCTGATAGCTTGTGCTAGCTGCAAACATAAAAATTGAAACACCAACAGAAGACATCTCAGAGGTTAGCCACTTTATCAGGGAGTGCAGTGGGAGAACAAGGGGTAATGGGTATAAGCTAAGAGGATAAATTTAGACTAGACATTAGGAAGAAATTTTTCACTATGAGGGTGGTGAGACACTGGAACAGGTTGCCCAGGGAGGTTGTGGATGCCCCATCCCTGAAGGTGTTCAAGGCCAGGCTGGATGAGGCTTTGAGCAACCTGGTCTAGTGGAGGGTGTCCCTGCCCATGGCAGGGGGGTTGGAACTTGATGATCTTTAAGGTCCTTTCCAACCCAAACCATTCTATGATTCTATGATTCTATGAATGTGGGATAGCTGACAGGGAATATGGGACAGCATTTATTCATTGCAGCAGCAGTTGTGAATTATCATGTTTTTAACTGTTTTTCATTTGTTTATTGTTCTTAAAATATACTGTACAATTAATAGCCTGGATTTGTTTACTTGAACGTGTCAAGATTTCTGCAGGTCCTTCAATAGCTGATTCACATACTGTTAGAAACCTACCCAGCAAAGAGGCAGCTGCAGCATGCCTGAAGAAATCCAGAAATACTTCACTGTATAGCTTAGAACTTTGCACTTATTTGAAATTTGGATTAAGCTGGTTTAAGATTAATGGAATTTAACCAAGTATTTGAAACTGACTTCATTATCAGTAGGAAGTGGTGGCAATATCAATTTTTGTATTTCAACTTGCATCCTGATTCAGGAGAATTCACATTAAAAGAAAATAGTAGCAGGGGAAGATTCCCCACCCATCACCTGGATAAAAGCACTTATAATTTTAATGTCACTTTTTCCATGTTTTTGTTTCCCTCAGAAATGCACAAACATCAAGCAGTATTGTTAAACTGGCTTGCCAAAGAGTTGTTCTCTCTATAGCACTTGCATCTGACAACAGCAAAAATGAATACATGCACTTTGAAGTTGAAATATAGAATGGAAGTTGTTGCCAAAAAAGGCACTTTTGTGGCTATGTTTACACCCTGAAGCATTGTAAATGTTTATCTGTTGAGCCCTATTCTTGTATGTGACAGAGCAAACTGGCTTAATGTGTTTGTCAGTTGGTTTCTGGCCATTGTTCTTAAGTTGGATTTGCTGAAATAAAAAGCTAACAGGCATTTTGAATGTGATCTCAGTAGTGTCTACATCTGTATGGCATTCAGCCTTGACATACTGGTGAAATAAAGTTAAATGTATCTGCTTATGAATATTACTTGCAAACATATTCTTCTTGTAGGGATCTGTAACTAGTGTTCTACCAAATGCATGGTTTAGTCACTTCTCACTTTTTCCTGACCTTGAATCCTGGTATTGTGGTTACTTCCCTCTTTTTGCATGCTTTTGTACATTTCCTAAACGTGTGAGATGGTAATAATTCTCTATATGAGTTCCATTGAAGAGGAAATGGATACTTGTCAAAACAATAATGTGCAGCTGGGATTCCAGCATCCAGGAGCTTTATTGCACGAGGGCCTCTCAGTTGATAGGAAAAAAATTCTCAGGGTACTAGTACATTATTTTTCAACCTGAGTTGGACAGTACTTTGATTAACCATGTAACTGTAAGTGTCTTGGAAGCATACTTAATGCAAGAATAAACTTAATGTTGTAAGTATAGAAAGAAACTGGTTTTAACCTTGCCAGTACATTATAAATGAAAGTTGAAAGTGAAAAAATTTGTTGTGGCATCTAGAAATCAATCACCTCCAAATCAGATCAAACTAAATAATTTACAAAACCGAAATAGATGGCCCCATCCCCATTTTTTTTTGTAAGAATTAGAAAAAATGTTTGCCTGTGCTTCAGTGGAGTTGTGGTGCTGTTATAGAAACAGACATTTGGTGAAGTGCTATAGAGTGGAAGGAAGGGAACAGAGGTTGGAGAGACAATATTAATTGGATGAAGTAATTGCTCACTGCTGTTTTTAGTGTGTAAAACTATGGTTATAATGAGGGTTTAATGTAAACACTAAAAGCACACTGTAAGCTTGCAATGTTGATTTTAAAGATGGGCAGAGATTTTTCTCAAACTTCATTGTTCTTAGTTTGTTGGACAGATAACAGGAAAACAGAGCTGTCTTTTGACCCATGTTCACTTTCTGGCTGATGGAATGAATTTGGAACTAACTCCCTGTTTTCCATTAAGCATGTGCTTCTCTAGCAGTGTCAGGGCTTGGGTGGGGTCACTCTTGTTCAATACAGCTTTTCAAAAAGACTGGATCTAATCAGCTTACTTTTTTTTTCCAGCACTGAAGAACAGCGCAAAACTAGTTTGATAAACAGATTTTGCCGCAGTACATATGCACATGTGTAGAGATTTTTTTGATCTGAATTAAGTTGCTCTTTCAGATGTTTTTTTTTTTTTTTGCCTTGATATATCGGGGTATTTGTAGATTAAAAATACAGAAGGAGCAGGTTCCTGTTATCTCTGAATATGGTACAGATAGCACTGAGAGCTGCAGGATGTATATTTGCATAAACGTAATCCCAAATTTCGATGTGGGCATCACAACTTGTCTATGTGTAGTGCTTGAAAGGTTTTCTTAGGTTCTGATTTTGTTAAAAGGTGTGGGGTTTTTTTGTGGTGAGCTTTAGATGTTGTATGGCTGCTGTTATGCAAGCAATGGAGTTCGCAATGTATTTAATTTGGTTTGGGAAACAGCACTTTCTAATATTTTTTTTGTTTTATGTTTTTAGACTGCTACCTAGTGTCTCGAGACAATTTTAGCAAAGTAATGTTTAAAGAATTCTCACTTGTTTTCATGTCTAGTAATACTAGCTTTCCTTTCTGGAGAGTTGTACCCTTTGACTGAATTATCCTTTAAAACTAATCCTTTTAAGTTGTATGTGGGTTGCAGTAACCAAGTTATTTACCAGATAAAGTAGAGATGGCCTGCAGTAGGTGTTATATAAATAAGTACTGAGCATTTGAGTGAGAGAGTAGATGTATTGCTGTGCTGCTTTAACAGGAAAAAAGATTTTAAGAAATAGTCATATTCCTGGATTCTACCTCAACTTTTTGTAGAGTTGCTTTACAGAAGTTTGTCGGCATAACAGAATATTTTCAGGCTAAAACAATCTAGACTGCAGATACTTACTTTGCAGTTTTAGACAGAAAAAGCTTTGTCTCTTTTCATTTGCTGTCTGTATCCATGTTTGGTTTTTTTTTTGTCTTCAGAGTAGTCTTCTGAATTACTCTAGTGCTTATCTTGCATTGTTGTTTCAGAAGTATCTTTTAAGTTCATACCATCCTATGTAGAGACTCGTCAGTGTTTTTCTGGCAAGTCCTGTGTATTCTGTGTATTGCAAGGAATTATGACATTTGCAGTAATTTTCTAGCACTACAAAAACTAATTCTAGAGACTTGATGATATTTCAATATTTATATAAGGACAAAAATGTTTTCCTAGTAATCGATGTAGGCTGCTGTATTTAGGTGGGAAACACTGTATGCTTGCAAATACTCAGCTGTGTGATGGCATGGATGGAAACATAAAGGCTAAAAAAACCCTATTATTTTGAATAGTGATTTAACTATCTAGGTAAAAGGATGCTTGTGAGTATAGTTGCCATTAAACCTAGGGCTACTAGCCACTGATGTGCCTGGATTTCTCTGGAAACTGGATTTGATAAACATAGGATCCTTTGGGAAGACACCATTTTGTGCTGTTTCTGCTCTTAGAGATAAGTGTAGAGGCTATGTGCATGTGTATGTACTTAGGCATGTTCATGTACACATGTACTTTAATTTATTATAATGGAGTAGTGATTCACTGTCTGGCTCTGAAGTTATATTTTTCAAAAATATGTTAATACTTGCATGAAAACATTCAATTACTTGTCCGAACTTGGGATCTACACTTGAAATTGGAATGGTGTTGCTGTTTAAAGTCTGATCTTTGAAATGTGCTACTGAGTTTTAGAACTGTTATGGCACCATCTGCTGACCAATGTACAGACTGGCAATGACAATTTCCTCACCTGGTTCCCTTCTTGCAAATAAGCTTCCTGTTTAGAAGGCAGTTGAGGTAGGTAGAATCATGAGGCAAAAGGGTGGTTTTTTTTTTTATTTTTTTTATTTTTTTAGTTGGCTTGTGCTTGGGATAAATATTTTTAGCAGGAGATATTATAACCGTGGAAAAAGTCTGAATGATAACATAACTGGTTGTCTGGTCACCTGAATTATAGTGTAGGGCTCTTCCATGTACTGTGATGTTTTGAAAGAAATAATTTGGGGGTTTTTGGCTATATGTGGCATAAGATCATTCTTGGCACTCTGTTTATCAGTGTGTTACCTTCTAAGCCTACAAAGGAGAGCTGTGACAGCATGAGATCCATTCAGGCCTGAGCTCTGGTGGTCTTGTCGCAGCGTGGGAAACTGATGGACTCTGCCAGGCTTCTGCCCTGTAGCTACTGTTGAGACTCAAAAAAGCAGTCTGCAGTCTGTCTCTTCAGTTAACCTTGGTGTTTGTGCACAGTGATCATCAGGGAAGGAGAAAACCAAAACAGTGCTTGTCACATCCAGTAAATACTTAGGTTTGGGTTCAATTGCTAGAGACTTAGTTGTTTGAAAGTAGGTGATTAGACTTCACACGTAAAGAACATGTTTTCCTGTGGGTTCTCTAATGTAGTTTTTTTAAACATGTTCAACAGTTTGCTGAATTGTTGATCTTTGCCTTTAGTCTCATCTAATTTTTCAGAAATGTGCTTAAAAAAGAATGTAATCCAAATTATTAGATTCAATAGTCAAAGTATGTCTATTTATATGTATATACAGTCCTCTGTATGTACAAATACAGAGAAGGATGCAAGTTCCTGTGGGAGAACTGGGACTTGAGTTGATGTTTGACTGCAGATCAGTGTCTTACTGGAAGCTACACTATGCAAATGTTACAGATTGATGTAACTAAGTCAATTTAAGAGATGTTTTTGCTTCCTTAAGGATTTCAAATTGAAAACTGTATTCTTTAGTTTTTAATTTATTCCTTTGTGTTCAGAGTGCTCCTGTCTTTGCAATTATAGTAATCCACCTAAGTAATGACTAAAAGGTGAAACTGGATTTACTTTGTGCTTTGTATGCTAATAGAATATGTGCAGGCTATATTAGCACCTTCTGCCAACATGTTGCTGCATAGTGGTGTGCTGCACAGAACCATGTGATGCCATGACTTTTCTTGTCTATGTACTGATGATAAAATACAAGTTTTAAAAATTAACAGAAATGTTAAATGTACAGAAACTACTAGAAGCATGTGCTCTCAATTTTAAAGACTTTCTGTATAAAACTTGTGTTACATTGAATAGTAAGGGGCTTGTATCTACCAGTTAATCTAGAGAAGTTGGATGTTGTTCTGAAATTTGAGCTTCTGGTCAAACAAGGAGCCCAGCAGAAAGAGAACTGCAGTTACTCACAAAATAATCTTGGCTGATAGCATTAGGAGTAGCTTAGAATAAAACAAATGTGTCTCACAGAGCACACTTAAATTTTTCTCGAGGAGAAGGAAGCTATTGGTAGATCTGTCTCTCTACAGTAGTATTTTTTGTTAAAATCTTTTCCTGCAGAGCACTAAGTTTTAGGTTAGTGCTTTTACTCGTGAGCTGAGAACTTGAAAAGAAGTATTTGTTTAACCCCAGTAAATTTAATGTGGAAACTCTTATAGGTTATTACTACAAATTACTGCAAATAATGGAAGAGTCAGTAAAAGTAGTGATGCTACATAACAAAACTGTTTTTACCGTTGCTTCCTTCTTTTAGTGCAAGCTGTGACAATGACAACAGAAGTTGGCTCAGAGACTGAAGTAAAGAAAGATTCTGAGCAGCTGGCACCAGACAAAGCCAAAGACAAGTCTGAAGAAGCATCAGAGACTCCAGAAAATCAAAAGTCCAGGGAAACATCCTCTGAAGAAGCTCAAGATTCTTCCTCTGTCCCAGCACCAGCTAGCCAAAGTAGTCCAAGTAGCCAGAAGAAGGAAAAAGCTTCACTTGAAAGCAAGGGTATTTCTCGTTTCCTTCCCCCCTGGCTTAAGAAACAAAAATCATACACCTTGACAGAGCCCAAAGGTGAGACCAAGAAAAAGACCACAGGGGAAGAACAAGTAATTGAAGAAAGTGAATGCCAGACACCAGAGGGGGTGGCTCAGACAAAAAAGAGCTTAGAAGAAACAGCATCTGAAAATCAGCATGACGCTAAAGCAGATGACAAAGAAGAAAAACACTCTGTTAGTAGTGCTGAAACACAGGTACGTGTGGGAAGGCTAATAGATTCTTTGGAGTAATTTTAATGAGACCTGATTCGTGATTTATGTAATTCATTGTAAAGCTTTGTTAAGATCACATCCAAGAAAAATGACAGCTACTGTCTGGCCTTTGTGCAGTTGGGTTGATGTAGTTATGAGTAGCATAACTGGTTTACAAGGCTTCTACTCTGGGGCAGACCATTTCTTACTCGACTCACTCTAGATGTTTAGTTTTAGTAACATCACACTTCAGCATAGTTCGAAGGACCATTGAACTGTATCATTGTGGTAAAAATGAGCAGGGATAAGAGGGGAAGCTTCTTAAGTCAGCTTTGTCTCTGAAACCATTGGATCACATAAGTACCTCCTTAGTGACTTAACCCACACCAAATGACAAATGGGTTATCTCTGAGTCTTTATGAGCTCAAGTTTTGTTATCCTTTACCTAGAAACCATGCTTATGGTCACTGTCTTTACTGATTCATTCTGGCACTCTGGTACTGAGTTCCAAGGCAAATGCCACCTTCTGCAATACTCATTGAGTCTTGCTCTTTGAAAAGCCGTGCGTCAGTATGTAACACTCAAACCTCACATTCTAGTGTGAAGGGCATAGATTGATGATTAAGGGCATAGAGAATCTTTCATATGAGGAGAGGCTGAGAGAGCTGGTACTGTTCAGCCTGGAGAAGTGTCAAGGGAAATCTTACCAGTGTGTATAAATAAATGTCTGAAGGGAAGAAATGAAAAGGAGCCAGGCTCTTAGTGGTATGCAGTTAAATGACAGAAGGCAGTGGGCACAAATAACAAACATTAAATTCCATCTCAAAACACAGCAAAAAAATCTTTTAATTTTGATGGTGGGTCAAACACGGGAACAGGTTGCCCAAATTGATTGTTGGGTCTCTATCTGTGAAGATACTAAACAACCAACTGGATACAGTCCTGGGCGAACTGCTCCAGGTAGCCCAAGAGGGGCCTTAGGGCTATTGGACCAGATGAACTCAAAGGTCCCTTCCAACTTTAGCCATTCTTTGCTTCTGTATAACTCGACTTTCATAAACATTTGTTTTTGTATAATTCCTGGAGCTTCATGCTAAATTTGTTTCTGTTAGGAGAAGAAGTCAATAAAACATTAAAAATTATTTCATTTCAAAGAAAGAAAAAAAGGCAAGTCTGTGGTTTGAGAGCAAGGATGTCTGATCCCCAAAGGAAGACTTTAATGCTTACACTGGTGGTTGTCCTTCCAGTATGTGCATAACTTTAATGAATGCTTAACATCTTATTTATTGGTAGCTAATAAAAGAAATGAGCAAGTTAAAAGTATCGACCTTCCTGAGTTTCAATCCTTGTTTAACTGTATTTTGTTTTATATAGCCTGCCAAAGAAGATGGTAAAGAAACAGAAGTAGAGAAAGTTGCAGAGGAAAAGGGAGAAAAAGAAGAAAAAGAAAAAAGGGAGACAAAAGAAGTGCAGACAGCTGAAATTAAACCAGAAAGCATTCCTCAGAAGTCTCCCAAGAAAATTAAAACTGTGCAGTGTAAAGTGATACTTCTGGATGGCACAGAATACATCTGTGACCTAGAGGTAAGGCATCATGTCTCTCTCTTTTTCTATAGGAAAAAGAAAACTTACTTTCATTGCACTGAGAGTTTAACAAATACATTTTTGTGTATCTAGTGAGCTCATGACATTGTTACATTCACATTGCTATCTGTAGGGGCTAGTTAACATTTCATTTTAAAACTCCATCTTTAAGACCTTATCAGTTTAACCTTAAAAATGCACTCTGAGATATACTAGCAAATAAGATAAAATTCAATATACAAGTCTTTTCAATGGTGATTGTTTGACAGGTCAAACTTCATTTTTTTGCGAAAGATTAAGGTTTTCCTGAAGGTAGTGTCACATGTACTAATAAAGTTGTCTTGAGTTTCTTTATTTATTTTTTTAAAAAGTTATCTCAGCTGCAGTTTAAGAAAGTTTACTTCAAACAAAAATTCTGTTACAGGTTCCAAATTTTCATGGCTGCATGGATTGTTTATTTACTGTTGTCAATATGTGTTAGATATTGCATATATTTGTCTGTTAAGTCTGACAAGATCACTAACAGAAATAGGGATTGTGAGCTAAATGGAAAATAGCTTCTTGGTTTTTATGGATTTAATATGTTTGGGTATGTGTGTGTATATATATATGCACTCTTTCAGTCTGTCCAAGTTCTAAGTCACAGTAGTTTAATATTTTAGATCAAGATTAAATTATGAAACATAATTACATGAAAGAAAGCCAAAAGCTGCATGACAAATCTTATTCAGTGAAATGAAAGTTTGGTTTGATTTGGTATGAGAATTTTAATGAATAAGGTAGTCTGTAGATCTTATCAGCAGATTACTTCAGGTTAGTGCTGTCTCTCAAAAGCTGCCAGTCATTTCAGTACAAAGGTGTGAGAGGCTATTCTATTATAATAAAGTTCAGTTGTAATCACTTTTGTTGGTAGAAGATGCAACACTGACTATTATAAACTGCATGACTTTTTCAGGCACGCTTTCTGAAGGGGTGGGAATTTTTTAACTAGAAACTCCCCATTTCATGCTGAGTTGATGCATACCCCAGAAATAAGCTTATTTATTTAATACTGGGATATGGTGCCTTCTTGGAAAGAAGACAGTGTACCTTGTGGGACAGTTTAGATTTAGAAAGCATACTTCCAGCCCATCAGTTGTAAAACACATTAAAATTTGTTTAGTTCTATTTTGTAATTATGATAAACTTGGTAAAAACTTGAAAACCATGTCCATAGTACCTGAACACTTTATCTCTGTATCTCAAAGATTATGTGGGTGATATCTTATAAAGCTCTTCTAGCTAATGAGCACCAAAGATATATTCTAATGGTGGTTCCCTTGCACAGCTGCATCCCAATCCTAAACAACCCTCTGGTCTTCAGCAGTTGCTTTCACAGGACAGGAGCTTGAAGCTGTTCTTGGGTTCAATTGTTTGTGAACTTCAGGGAAAAAGAGGAATGCAGTAAACTAAACAGCTGGTGAAATCTGGCTTTCTGATACTTCTCTTCTAGTTCTTGCTTCCAATCATAGTAATTTCTCTGTGAAATTTGTCTCACTGTTGTTCATTCTAGTCATGTGAGTTTGCTGTAAGGTGATAAGTTTTGAGGGCCATATAGGCTGCTAGTTCAGAATATCATGGTTTTAATTATGGGTTCAGTAAGCTAAAGATGTGACTAAGTAACATGATCTAGTTCAGTGTGTTCTGCATAATAGTAACTAATACAACACCTGCAGCAAGTAGACTTTTTACATGAGTTTTAGAACTATGGTGCTTTGGTACTTTTGTGGAGAATTAATATTTGTTATAGAAAGTAACAGGTTTCCTCCTTTACATTTGTCTTATCCTTTGTCTAGAGTATCCATTTGTTTAGAGTGGGGGAAAAATAGCTGTTCTGGACTACACTTGTGAACAGTTGTTACATTTTGCATGATGTAACTGATTAGCTGTGGTGCCTAGATTGAATATCGAAGTTATGAAGGGTGCTTAAAATGTACTCCTTTTCTAAAACCAGATATCTAGATACATCTTTCAGATTGATCTAAGGATGAAACAGTAGTGATGCTATGACACTTGCTAGATCCAGCTGGTTTCTTCCAAATATTCCCGGTTTTGTCTAATGTAAATTGTTCAGTTTTTGGTGTAGCACAGACATTACAAGTCATGTGGTAGTGCAGGCTTCTGGTTGAAGCCTTTTGTCTTCTCTTAGGCAGTTTCATTTTCTGCTCTCCATCAGTTGGTCCCTGCACTGTTTGTGGATTTCATTAGGCTACCTTGTAGTTTAATTGCTTCTTGTACACAACTCCTTTTCTGTACTGTAATATAATACTGGATGGATACTGTTCACCTATCCTTTGAGATGTTGTGAAACTACCAGAGGAGACTAAAAAACACCCACCAGTTTTCAGACTTTCGGAAGTTTGATCACAACTAATGTCTCATTTCATGCGTTAGTACAGCTTTTTTTCAAACCTATAGTCTAATAAAGCTCTTCCTCTCAGCTCAAAAATACATTCATTTTTTATCAATGTGAAATATTCCTTGGGATGGCTTTGCTGTAGTTTGTTGGAATTTTTAAGGTTTGTATTTTGCAGTTAATAATAAGTCTTCTGAAGTCTCCCACTGTTAATTCCTATTCTTGATGTTAAAACCAAACAATTTCATGTATGTTTCTTCAAGTATGATATTTCAGCCCCACAGGAATCTCTCCCTGCAAAATGTAGATCATGTCACCCTAAATTAAGTCAACTGTGAAAAGCAATAAGGAGACCTTCATTAATGTTAGCTAAGGCTACTTATTTTTATGCTATGCTTACATATGAAAACATTTTACAAGAATAAAATACACATGAGCATGAAAAATACACTACAGAATAATTGCTGTCTAGAACAAATTGTATAGGGTTGTGCATGCTTATGATCTAAATTTGCAGGGATTTTGTCACCTAAAAGCTCTTGAAAAGACTTTTCATTTATGTATTCATATATATAAACACATATATATACAGAAATATTATATAAACCCAAAATTGACATAGCGTAGTAAACCTGGAGTTCTTTTTTCTTTTTTTTTTTTTCACATAAATCAGGATGTTTACATCTGAATTGTATCTCTATTAACTGAAGGTTATGTGAATTTGATCTTCCTGGGCTTTTTCCCCTTGAAAAAATAAAACACAAATGAAGTTGTGGCTTTCTTACCGTGATACGATTTTGCATTTACAACTGAAAAATATTCTGCAGTATTTTAAGTCTATCCTGATTCACTTAAGTTACTAGAAGAGGTAATGTTTCCTGATTATTTGTAGTAAGAGTTTGCTGTTAGAACACAAAAAAAAGATTAAGGAGAGAGACAAAGTGGAATAGAAACAATCTGGTTGATATGCTCATTTGAATTATTTATAGGATATGAGCAGTGCTGACTGCAATTTTACAAATTAATGCATGTTCTTAAATACATGTCAAACTTTTTATGCTCTACTTCTGTACCAAAATATTAGAAGTCTCAGGAAGTTGCTTCAGCTGGCAACTGAAAATTCAGTTTGTCCTTTCTGTAGTGGATCCTAGTAGATCAGTTTCTGATACTGATATTTTCTTTAGGTCTTCCTATAGTGTTTGGGTGAATGTTGGTTTATTTCTGTTTTACAAAGTAAGTGGGAAGTGCTGCAAGATTTAAAAGACAAACCCCTCTACAAGCTAAACACAAGGCTGAGGGAGCTGGGTCTCTTTAGCTTGGAAAAGAGGAGACTGAGGGGTGACCTAATCAATGTTTATAAATATGTGAAGGGTGAGTGTCAGGAGGATGGAGACAGGCTCTTCTCTGTGACATCCAGTGATAGGACAAGGGGCAATGGGTTCAAGCTGGAACATAGGAGGTTCCACTTGAATATGAGAAAACTTCTTTACAGTGAGGGTGACAGAGCACTGGAACAGGCTGCCCAGAGAGGTTGTGGAGTCTCCTTCTCTGGAGACATTCAAAGCCCGCCTGGATGCGTTCCTGTGTGATCTGATCTAGGTGTTCCTGCTCCGGCAGGGGGATTGGACTAGATGATCTTTCGAGGTCCCTTCCAATCCTTAATATTCTGTGATTCTGTGAAACTCAGTTTTTCTAGGTTGACTTTCTAGTAAATCAAGTTTTTTGCTTGCAGCAATTTACATGGTTGACATTTCTGATGCCTCTTCCAATTTTTTTTTATGCACTGTAGACCAGCTTCATTATATTTTTTTTCTTTAGAGACACTTCTGTAAATACATATACTTGCTAATAAGGAAGTAAAAACCAAAAACCTGCTTATTTTCATCGCTGTTATTTCACAGACAGCTTTTTGCAGAACTTTCTCTCTAATTGCTGTCTTCAACCTTTGTGATAGCTCAGATTTTATTATTGATTTAATACACTATTTCTTGGTGTGTTTTATTTGAATTACAGTCACATTTCTTTTTTCTTGTAGAACTGAATCAATTTGTATCCATGTAACTTAAAAGGAGTGTGATAGAAAACAAAACACGGCCCAGCATCTTATTCTGTTAAATTTTGTCATTGTTCATTCTTATTGCATGTGTCTTTTATATAAGAAAATAGCTGGGAAAGGGCAGAAAAGGAGATAAAGCCATGATGCAGTAGCTTCAGTGTCAGCATGCAGATCAATGCTATAGTTAATGAAAGGTGATGGGATTCTCAGTAGTAACTAGATACTGAAACTTTTGTGGCTGATTGGTGGCTATAACACCATACAATTAATTTGTAACAGTTGTGTAATTGTAATATAAAAGGACTTAGCATTTGAGTTCAGATATTGTATACTTTAGATTCATTGGAATTCATTCTTTATAGGTAATCCTGAAGTGGGTAATGCCTTGTTTCTTTTCTTTTTTTTAAGAAAAAAAAAACCAACCCTGATGCGTTGTTATTAGTCCATAAGCTGTTTTAGTCAGAAAAACTTTTACTTTTCCATCTTGATCATCTTATCAGTAAATAGTTCCTGGCAAAAGGCTGAAGATGTGATGTGGAAAGTAATGGGAAAAGGGAGGGTTGGGTTAGGGAATGTTTAAACTAGAGATACAAGTCCTGTGGGACTTCATGGGATGTACCCAAGAGTGTGGAGTAAGCTGGCTGATGTTACTGCGAGGCCATTCTTGATTATCCTTGAAAGGTTCCAGCAGTCAATGGAGGTTCCTGGCATTTGGAAAAAAGCAAATGTCATTCCTGTTTACAGGAAGCAGGATATGGGAAATGACAGGCTTACATATTCTGCATCATCTGTGTTCAAAAACATCAAAAGTGTTTTTGTATATTATCAACACAATTCAGCTCAAAGAAGTTAGAGTTAAACTGCTTTGAGAATAGCTTTTCCTTAACACAGTTTTAGCTATACTGCAACTTCTGGAAAACCGTAAGGTGGTGTGCTCTTGAGTGGGCACAAGTTGCCGCAAGGTTCACTCACTTCATTTGCTTGATCTGTTTAATTAAGATTGGCCTTGCAAAATAACTATCTAGCATTTGAAGTATCAAATTTGATCACTTAAACTGCCTCAGTTTCTTATACTGTAATTCTTTAGTGCAGCCAGTGACTATTTAATCCAGCTGTGTCACTCTACATTTTTATTTTTTTTTTTCTGGAACCTTCAGAAAGGAGTTGAATTTTGGGAGCAAGTATTTATAAGGAACTCTGAATCTTGTGTACTATCAAAAAAATCACAAATTGAAATGCAATTATATGTTTGGTTATATCAGTACAAAACTGCACGGATGTGCACTTTGTTCTAATTGGAATTATTTTAGATTATTTTGAATGGATTAAGTACATGTGCAAATTTAGCATGTATTATATGAATAAAATTGTGATTATTACAATTTAAAGTCTAGTTAAAAATAAATTAACTTTGGTATAACAAGACATTTTCTCGATCTATATTGAGTCAAAGCACTTTTTTGGGGGGGGAAGTATGTGACATGTAAAATGCATTGATAGCTGTTTCAGAGTAAACAAAAATTGATTTCTGTGACAATGTTTTTGACAGCTAATCCCTGTGTCTTTTCTCCAACATGTTCTGTCATTTGGTGAGTGCTACAGAACAGGAACTGATAGATGCTCAGAAAAAAATAGCTTTAATGTGCTGAGATAGCAAGTTTACATGTGAAATTGTTTGTGAGGAGAGAAAAAAAATGAAAACTCATGGTAAATTGGCATGTTTTTACTGTGGTGTGGAGGCGTCTTTACAAATGGCTATAATTTGCTGTTCTTTCGTAGTTCAGAATTTGTCATCAAATGTTGCTGTAAAGGTACAGGCACATTTGTACTCTTCTTGTTTTTTTGCTGCTTGTATGTTTTATATATTGATAATTACTTTAATGTCTTTTTTTGCAGCCACTTAGTGTTTTTGACTATGGAATTATTTCTTCTGGCTTGTTTTCACACATCTTTCCTGTTGTCCGGGGCATGCATGACATGGTTGATGTTTGACTTCCAACATAAAGCACATCTCGGATATTTCTTTTTTGAGGGTTACTTTGTAAATTAATTTATTACCTCAGAGTAATCTGTTCTTTTGCCATTAGAACTCTTTATTTTACCTTAAGAGGTCTTCTGACTGCTGTCAACTTGCCAGTTTGAACTTAAAGTCAATAGTTCTTTTTCTCCATAACTGTTTAAACAGATATTTCAGCTTCTTTTCTGATGATTTCCTTCATTTTTTTCTTATCTGTCATTGTACTTTTATTTCTTTGCTTTAATAGTTGCAAATTGGAAGGATCTGGTTTATAATGTGTTTCTTGAGTATAGCTTCTCCAAATATGCTTGTCTCAATGCTAGTGTAGATACATTTAAGGTACTCTCCTATGGCCAAGAAGATTCCATGACCTGTCAGCATAATGAAGCTAAGCCTTCTCCCAGGTGAAACCTGTTCCTCACTTCATTGTAATTTGAAATTCTTACTGTAGTGTTTTGATTTTTCCCAGAAATGAACTGTAGTCAGTTCTGCTATCAGCATCTCTGTATGCATTGATATCTTGGATAGTTGATAAAATGTGTCTCTGTCATCTGTAAATTATTACTCTGCATCTTGGCTACTTGCTCTGAGAAATTAAAAACTTTAAGTGGGAGTAATGTTATGAACTTTAATACCAGGCACTCTTCTGTCTTGCTTTGTTGTGGTGTTTGGGAACTCAAGTTTCATAAGGAAGCAAAGTAACCTCAACCGAAATACTTTTAAGCCGTTTAACTTTTAGTCTGAAATGTATAATGTTCCTTAAGTCCACAGGTTCCATGTTAACAAGATATTTATTTTCTGCATTTTGTAGCTTTAAAGTAAAAATGTCCAAAGCTGTTTATCTCTAGGAAACTCCTGAAATATATCACAAAATAATATTGTATGGCAGTATTATACTAAAGAGTTATGTGTACACAATATGGGCATACATAGAGAACCTGAGCAATTAATTCAATTAGTTTATTTTAATCTTAACTACTCTAATTCTTAGAGATAATGTCCATGTAGCCTCAGACTGTTCAGAATAATGTCTGAATGCCTGGAGAGGAGGAAAGAGGAAAAACTATTGTCTGAATACTTCTGGAAGAGCATGACTTCAGACAACTTTCACAGGCTGTGAGCTGTTAGGGACCTGCAGTTACCTTTTATTACTTTCATTAAAGAGAGTTCAGTTCACTTACAGAGATAACAACATGTAAGTATGTCAGAGAGACTTGTCAAAGTGTATGAGGATGAAAGATGTTGAGGGATATTTGCCAAAAATTTTAAACAACTGAATCTTTGCTTACTTGAAATGGCAGAACCATATTAAAGGATAAAATAACTTGGGCTCATGCATCAATAGTGTAATATTTGAGACATAATGGTGGTTGAGTTTTAATAGCTTGAGTGAGCAGACTGTTGGAATGTTCGAGATTTAATTTCTAGAAGCTGTTTTCTTTTTTCAGCACAGTGCAAATAGCATAATTTTGAACTCCTCCTTTCCTGATAATTGACATCTGTCAGGTGAAAGCTATTAATCTTTTAGGGTGATCTACATGTGCCTCATGCTTTCATGAAAGGGGGGGGAAAAAAGTCAACTTTTTTTACCCCTTGTTCTGTGGTTTCTTAAGTAGTAAGGAAACTTCATCAGTAAATTTAGTTCTGTAATAAAGACTTGTTCAGATTTTTGCTTTAAATGTAATCTGGATTTTAGTAGAGGACAACACAGTTTAAACAAAAAGTGCTAACTGCATAATGATTACTAGTTAGAAGCAAATGAAGATCCCATTGGGTTTGTTTACTGCATTCAGTCAGTGGTCTAATTAAATATTTATAATAAGTCATTTAAAGGATGCCAGTGTTGACTGTATTTTATGCACGTATGAACAAGTTAAATATATTGGAGTTGACATAGGTTCTGTGGTTACTTTACAGTTTGGTAATACAAAATAAAAATGTTTGCTTAATGTACAATTAAGATCAGGTTTTAACCCTGAATTAAGAAAAGTCTGAATGAACTTGATGCAGAGCCAGGTGTTTAATTAGTTGAGTTTTGATTTGCAAATCTTTATTTCCTGACTGCTCAAATGTGTAGACTAGTGTTTGAATAAACATAAATGGTCTGTTTAAAATATGACATCTTTAATTTAGAAAAAGAAAAACAGGGATGGCACTTAATTTGCCACATTTTAAAAATATTGGTCCAGATTCAACAGACACCACTGAAAGTAATGTTCATGTGTGAGGCCATCTAAAAGCAAAAAATAACGTGCCTTACATCTTTGAAAAGTTTCTGCAGAGGGAACCAAGCCCTTTCTTCCACCTCTGACATCACCACAAATGAATGTATGTGGTATAAACACCCCGATTTACATGGTCTGAATATGCATACCATTTTTGGCACCAACATACAAAATGACAAGAATAGTACCATCCTTACTCTTTCAGTGCTCAAAATACTAAATCCTGAAGGACAAAGATTTGTCAGGATTTTAGATAAGATCTGAACATCTTCGCACAAATTGAAGTAGGCAAATAACTCTCAGAAAGGTTAAAGTCACAAATGAACTCTGAAAGTTTTACCCCATGGCTGAAGTGAGTTTTATATTCTGTATAATCCTATTTTTATCCCCATTTGCTGCTCTTGGAAGCCCCCGATATGGTTCCTAGTTAGTGGAGAACAGGGACTGGGCATCTCCTGGGAGGTGTGACCAGCCTGTGAGACAAGGAGGCAGGTCTTGCTCACGTGCTCAGGGAATAGCTGATGGCTAGCTCTGGGATCAGGAAGGAATTTCCCTCCTGGGGCAGATTGGCACTGATCCCTGGCTTTTTTGTCATCCTCTGCAGCATTGAGCACAGCCTCTTGCCAGGGCTCCTTCAGGCCATTTTGGCTAGGTTCTTGCCTACTGCTCTTGCACCTCCAAGGCACCACTCATGCCCTGGCTCTCTTTGCCACTGAGTTTGTGGTGGGAGTAAGCTTTGGGGTTCCCTTGGTTCCATTTCCCCACGTGTTCTTGCTTTTGCAAAATAGCCTGTGCTTACTGTGCCACCAGGAGTTTCTCCTTTTCTGTTCTCCCTGCATGCAGTACAACTGTGAGGCAAGCATGAGAATACTTTCCATGCATCACTAGGTGAGAAGCAGAGCAATTTTTGTCAGCCAGAAAGGATGCTTGTCATCACTACATGTCATACTTAGGAAGTTACCCCATGGTACCACACACCACTTGTGTGTGGTCAGTACCAATCCTTGTTCTTCAAGTTCTTGTTCCTCAGGACACAGGGGCTGCTAGGCCTTTATTCCTGTTGCTACCTTCTGTGACTTGCCTTTGCCCAACTGCAAGGGGTGGCTTTTTTTCAAGCTAAGCTGAAAAATGCATCTGCCTGCTCCTTGGGTACACATGTGCATTGTGTTAATGCATGTGAGAATCAGCTCTTAAACAGATTCAGAAAAATAAACAAATACTGTTTCTACTTGTAACCTTTGATAGGTGTCCTTGAAAGTGTTTTTGGAGCTGAAAAACCCTTACCACTTTTGGCAAGTAACAGTCTCATTGTTATTCAACTTGGGGTGAGCGCAAGGAACACAATAGTTGTGCTATGTTAAGAGTGACAAGCTATGATCCATCCACAAAAGCAGCTATCTGCACTCCTCTGGGCCCTTACCAGAAGACCATGTGGGTAGTGGTCCCAGGGGCATCTTTTCCCGCCATTGAGGACTATGAGCACCTCCAGATCCCTGGCAGAAGTAGACTTGCACTGCTCATGTAGTATCCTTCAGACATTTCTGGCTGGCCACTTTGGAGACCAAGTATTGGGCTAGAGGAACCTTTGCTCTGGTGGAGTACTGTTGTTCTCAGGCTCTTTTGTTTAAGGATCTGGGCATTTCTCAAAATGAGTACAAGGAGGAAAAAAAAATCTGCTGTGACATTAAAAGGTATACCTCACCTTAAAAATGTTTGCAACCTGAGGGCTTGATCTTTGAGCCTTGCTAGTGTCAGAGATGTGGTGTTTTGTTATTGTGATGGGTTGGCCCTTGGCTGGGGGCCAAACCACACACCCGCTCACACAGTCCCTGCCCCCACCCAATGATAGGGGAGAGAATTAAAGAGGTAAATGGCAAAGAGGACTCGTGGGTTGAGATAAGGACAATTTAATAACTAAACTACAATAATATTAGAAATAATACTATATACAAAGATGCAATGTGATACACAGTGATAATGCCCCTCCCCACCTGATGACCAAAGGCCTAGCCCAGTCCCAGCCAGTGGCCCCGAAGGAGGGAGAGAATAGGTGATACACAATTATGCTGCCCCCCCCCGCGAAAAAGGCTCGGCCTGTTGACAATGATACTGCCCCCCCGAAAAGGCTCTGCCTGTTGCCAGCTAATAATCCCCAGAAACCGCACAGACGATTCCCCCAGAAAGGGGGAGAAAGGGGGGAAAAAAGGGGGTGCACCGCTCCCGGAGGCACTCACGGAACGGAGATAACAGCCCAAGCGTCCCAACCCGAGAGCTGACCAAAGCAGGAAGAAAAAAAACAGCTAACAATCCTCCGGGAGAGGGAGGATGCCAAAACTCACGGAACGGAGATAAACGAGTGTCCCGGGCCGAGAGCTAACGGCGACCGTGGGGGGAGGGGGGGGGGGAAGGCCTTGGGAG
>WKFP01015049.1:223707-282254 GCA_011057875.1 Pterocles orientalis | reverse complement strand
GGTCAGTCTGCTTCTCAATCTTTACCTAAAAGCAAATCCCAGGCTAGAAGCCAGACTGTCTCTTCCCCCCCAAAAGGCTGAATGTATGTCCTTGAGAACAAATAGCAACATCCTAGCAATAACTATAAACGTTCTTCTCTTATCAATTCTCTCCTGAGCAGGAATCCAAAACATAGCTTGTTGCTAGCTATTTATGAAGAGAAGGGAAAAGGAAAAAAAAAATTTAACTCTGCTCTGCTTAACCCACGACAGTTATCTTGTGGAAACCTAGCTAAACTGTGTGAACACAGAAGACTTTCAAAAACTGTACTTCACACATGCCTTTTTTTTCAAATTTGTTCAGATAGTTAAATTATCTTGAGCTGCTCCACAGCTCTCCCTCTTCTCTGAAGGTACATGCCTCCCTTCCACAAAGAGCCTATGCCTAAACTGGTACCTTATTACCCATACAATTGCTTCAATAGTGCAGGCTGGGGAAGAAATGTCATCAGAGATTTCCTCAGTACGTACTGCTAGGGACAGGAGGATGTAGGAAGAATAACAGAATATTTTTCAGTTCAAAGAGACCTACAATGATCATCTGGTCCAAGTGCCTGACCACTTAAGGGCCAGAAGTTAAAGCATGCTATTAAGGGCATTATCCAGATGCCTCTTAAATATCGACAGGTTTGGGGCATAGACCACCTCTCTAGGAAGCATGATCCAGTGTTTTACCACCCTCTTGCTAAAGAAATGCTTCCTCGCGTCCAGGTTAAAGCTCCCCTGGTGCAGCTTTGAAACATTCACCTGTGTCCTGTCACTGGATCGCAGGGAGAAGAGCTCAGCACCTCCCTCTCCACCTCCTTTCCTCAGGAAGCTGTAGAGGGCAAGGAGGTCGCCCCTCAGCCTTGTCCTCTCCCAACTAGAAAAGCACAAAGCCCTCAGCCAATCCTCACGAGACATGCGTTCCAGACCTTTCACCAGCTTTTTTGCTCTCTTCTGGACACATTCAAGGACTTTCATATCTTTCTCAAATAGTGGGGTCCAGAGCTGCACTCAGTACTCAAGGTGAGGCTGTACTAGCACTGAATACAGGGAGATAATCACCTCTTTTGACTAGCTGTTTATGCTGTGCTTAATGCCCCCCAGGATGCTGTTTGCCCCTCTGGCTGCCAGGGCACACTGCTGGCTCATGGAGAGCCTGTTGTGACCAGCACCCCCAGATTCCTTTCTGCAGGGCTGCTCCCCAGCCACCGCTCTCCTAATTTATAATTGTCCCCAGTGTTACTCTATCCCAAGTGCAGAATCCAGTACTTGTTAAATTTCATGCCACTGATGAGCATTTGGTGCTCCAGTCTATGTAGATCCCTCTGCAAGGTCTCTGGTCCCTTGAGAGAGTCAACAGTACTTCTCATTTTGGTATCATAAGCAAACTTGCTAATGGTGCATTCAATTCCTGCATCCAGATCAGTGATAAAAATATTGAACAGAGCTGGTAGCCCTGAGGAACATCCCTAGTGTTTATATTGTATTTATAGCTGGCAACTCTTACAGCCAAACAGATCCATAATATCCCATTTTAATTCCCAACTGCATAGAAATTTCCATTCCGTATGTCTGCTGTAATTACTTTGCTCTGGTTTGCTCTTCTTGCGAGAAGGAGCTGAAGGACAGAAGCCTTGTTACCCCTTGTTTTAGGAAGTGGTTGTATTATGAGGTGGCATCTGCAGGGTCTAAATACAGACTTGGAACCAGCACTGGAATAACCTTTGTTATCTATGTATGTTCTTTCACTTAAAAAAGCATAACTTGGCAATATAGAATACTGCTATTCTGAGTACTGTTGTGTTTTAAAACTACTGGCTTTGCAAGCCTGTCATCAATTCTCAGTTTATTTGTACATGTAGACTGAATATGCTCTCCTTCGTGTCGAGGCTGAGTACAGATTTATGCTTTTACTGACATTTCAGCATTAGAATTTGGAATAAGGAGATTTCCTTCTTTTCAATTACATTTGCTGTGCTATGCAAGTATGTGTGTGTGTATATACCTATACATAAATGCATATCTATGCATACATATGTAAGGTTAGAGATTATGATCTTACACATTGGTTATGACTATTGCTTGATACCTCAACGAACTAGTATAAATAGAATAATAAATAAATAGAATCCAGTTTAAAGAGAAACATTAAACTGTGCAAACCATGATGCTTCCTTCTTAGAGTCCCCTGCTCTTCTATTAAACATTTCTAACTTCTGAAATGACGGGATTGCAACAGTTGTCTAAACAATAACTGAAGTTATATAGAGAAGACACACTCTCCTAGGAACATGGGGTTTTCCAGAAAAATTATGTTATCGTATAATTTAATAATTTTTAATAATTTTTTCAGGGGATTGATTGCTCTCTCAGTAGGTTTGCTGATGATACCAAATTGAGTGGGTATGTTGATCTTGAGGGCAGGAAGGCTTTGCAGAGGGATCTGGACAGGCTGGACCGATGGGCTGAGGCCGATTGTCTGAGGTTCAATAAAGCCAAGTGCTGGGTCCTGCACTTTGGTCACAACAACCCCCTACAACGCTACAGGCTCGGGGGTGAGTGGCTGGAAAGCTGCCCAGCAGAGAGGGACCTAGGGGTGCTGGTTGACAGCTGGCTGAACATGAGCCAGCAGTGTGCCCAGGTGGCCAAGAAGGCCAACGGCATCCTGGCCTGTATCAGAAATAGTGTGGCCAGCAGGACTAGGGAAGTGATTGTGCCCCTGTACTCAGCACTGGTGAGGCCGCACCTTGAATCCTGTGTTCAGTTTTGGGCCCCATACCACAAGAAGGACATTGAGGTGCTGGAGCAGGTCCAGAGAAGGGCAACGAAGCTGGTGAAGGGTCTGGAGCACAGGTCTTACAAGGAGTGGCTGAGGGAGCTGGGGTTGTTTAGTCTAGAGAAGAGGAAGCTGAGAGGAGACCTTATCACTCTCCACAAGTACCTGAAAGGAGGGTGTAGTGAGGTGGGTGCTGGCCTCTTCTCTAAAGTAACAAGTGACAGGACAAGAGGAAACGGCCTCAAGTTGCATCAGGGGAGGTTTAGGCTAGATATTAGAAAAAAATTCTTCACTGAAAGAGTGATGAGGCATTGGACCAGGCTGCCCAGGGAAGTGGTGGAGTCCCCATCCATGGAGGTGTTCAAGAAACGTGTAGATGTTGTGCTTAGGGACATGGTTTAGTGGGTTAAGTGGTGTGGGTTGATGGCTGGACTTTATGATCCTTGAGGTCTTTTCCCAACCTTAAAGATTCTATGATTAAACTGTATAGTAATGCCTGCCCCCAAAGGGATTACAAAGAAGTCACGCTTGAGAAGTTTGTTTTTGCAAATTAAATACTTTTGCAGATTTTTAAAACTATATCACAATATATTAAAATTAAGGAACTAGGAGTCTCTTAATTTTACAAGTAGGATTTTATAATGAGAACTGTTGCTGATACTGAGAGGCTTCTTATGCTTTTGAATGCACAACAGATCTCTATAAAGGTCATGTTCTGATGCTGTAGCTTTTGTATCGTGTTGCTGTCTAGAATGTAGGCTAACATAGCTTGACCTTCCTGCCATGTTGGTGTTTTTCCTTATGTGGAAGAGCTATAACTTACAAGATCTGTAAAGATACAGTGAATGTTGCCACTGTATCCCAATTCTGTGTTGACTATGGCTTCCTAAGAAGAAACTGCAATATTTTACTGTTATACTTGCAACATATTTCCTGTAAATTTGGCTCCTTTGTTTCTGTATGTCAAAGACTTGATATTAATTGTGGTTTTTAGTTTATTAACTTTATGAAAAGCTATATAATTAGCAACTGACTCCAGGTGTCGACTTAATGATAGCATATATTATTTCTGCACTAATCTGTAGATTTCCTTTACTGAAATATGTATATGTGTGATCACTGACATGCACAATGATTTAGGGAGAAAAAATATCTATTACATGCATGTAAGCAGGCTAAGATTCTTCACACCTTCTTTTGCTTATACTTTTCCTGTTTTCAATTTAGCTCTTCTTTATATAACCAATTTTTTAATGAAGCTGGAGGTGAGGCTGTCAAGAAAACTAAGTAGTTACTTCAGATGGGTAGGGGCAATAGTCATCTGTCTGTCTGAAGAATAAAATTTTTAAAAGTACCAAACAGCTCCCTGTTTCAAAAGTGACTCTTTCTTCTCTGACTTCTGTGTTCCGCTGCCTAGCTGTGATGCTTGGGCTACTAAATGTGCTCACTTTACAAGTGTTTCTTTGAAAATTTTCTGATCTTCAGGACTGTAATGTCTGCTGAACAATGCAATCTTGAATAAATAAAGCTTTGGATTCTTGGAAAGTAAAGAATAGAGCCTTCACTATTTGCTCAGCGCATACCTTCTTCCCCCTGCTCCCTCCCCTCCTGGCCTTCGTGTGGCGTGCAGTGGAGCTGGGCTGCAGCTGAGCAGAGACGGGGCATATTGTGAGCGCTCCGCTGCTGTCTGCGGGGGACAATGGCTGCAGTGTCGCCAGGGCCTACACGGGGGCAGTTGATGGCGTTTCTGTGGAATTGCAGTGGTCTACAGCATCTACTGAAATCTGTAGGATAAGCAAATGCAAAAATTCCTTTCAGCTGCTGGGCCTCTGAAAATGCCATGTTGTGGCCTTGTTGATAAATGCCCCAAACAGCGGAACAGTCATGAAGGAGTTGGTTCAAACTGGGAGGCTGCATGCCATTCATGTTCAAATTTTAACTGTGGAAAGAAATTCTCATCTTCCCCACCCCTATGCGTGTGGTGTGAGCTGTCTGCTCTAAAACTTTGGCTTCTGTCAGCTGCCCTTGCCAGTACAACAAATCTTTTGCCTAAAACCTGGCTCACAGAAGTAGGGCCTGGCTTTTCATTACCAGCAGCAGGAAGACACAGATCATAGAAACACAGAATGGCCTGGGTTGAAAAGGACATTACAGATCACCTAGTTTCAACCCCCCTGCTGTGGGCAGGGTTGCCAACCACTAGAGCAGGCTGCCCAGGGCCCCATCCAGCCTGGCCTTGAATGCCTCCAGGGATGGGGCATCCACAGCTTCTCTGGGCAACCTGTTCCAGTGCCTCACAGGATGCCCTCATTTACACTCACAGTTCCAAGTACAAGAACAGCTAAAACTTCAGGGTGAATTGCCATTTCCTTAAGCTGTAATACTACTGAGCTACAGCAAGCAGCCTTTTTAGGAGTGTCTTTGATTACTGCTATAAAGTGGTAGGCTACAATATTGAAACTAACCTCAAATAAAAATGTTATTTTTTTTTTTTTTTTGTTACTGACTTCCACAAACATTATTTTTAGGAAGAATAAACTTCTTGAAGACTGGTTTTTATTTCTGAGTGTCTAATGGATTTGTTGGGTACTGAGAGAGTTCATAAATCTACAGACAGAAGGCAGCCTTCTTATTTTCTGCCTCTCAAAACCTCTGCAGTATAAGACAGCTAGGCATGTTGCTTATGCTCTGCTTATACTTGTATGCTACTTCTACTAGTCTGATTGTGATCAGACTTGGCTTTTAGTCTGCTTGTTCTACTTATCTCTTGAAGATGATAATGCACTTTATTTTTCTTGGGAGTTCGTATCACGTGATTCATAGAAGTTGTTGAGATGTATGCCAAAAATAAAATACATGAAATGCAGACATTAACAGAAATTAACACCTTAGAAAGTATATTATTTTTTAGAAGATAATAATATTGAAGAAGTTGGCTTACATTAAGTCTTCTGTTATTTTGAAAATAGAGATCCGGAAAACTAACAACTACTTAGTGACACTTAATGGTGCAAAATATTTAAATCAATTGAGTTACTGAATTTTCCTTGTGCATTCAAGTCAAAATTTTTTTAGGAATTGAAGAAAAATTTACATGTCTGAATTTCTGTTAGTGATATGTATAGCTTTCAAAATATGTTGAATAATGTGTCATAAAGCTACAGCTTTATAATCTATTTTATTGATATTTTAAATTTTCCTGACTAATACCATCTAATTACAGTACCTGTAATTAAGGATTTACTGATGGTAGTTTTTCTTTCCCCCAGAAAAAAGCAAAAGGTCAAGTGCTGTTTGACAAAGTGTGTGAACATCTCAATTTACTGGAAAAGGACTACTTCGGTCTGTTGTTTTATGAGAATTCAGAACAGAAGGTAAGCCTGTATGAGGAGGTTTTATGTTTGATTTTCTGCATTGCTATTGACTTTAATAGTTTAGTGAGATATACTCTGTTAAATGTATACCATTTTAAACATTTTAATAAACCATTGCAAATTGTCAATTCTAGTCTGCTGTAAACTTGCAATATGTACAAAATACTTATGTATATGTTAAGATACCTAACAAAGCACTCATTTATTTTTTAGAGTGGGGGAATATTTAAAATATCTGCATTTTTGAGAAAACTAATTGAGTAATTGCTGGGCTTTACAGTAAAACATACCTGCAACTGAAACCAGGAAATTTTAACTAGTATCTTTGCCTTAAATGTCTGACAACTCCCCAAAGTTCTGAATGTTTTCATTTTTTACATTTAAAAAAAAATAAAAACCCAAAACTTTGGATGGCAAGTAATTCAAGAAATTAACCTTCTGCCTGACTTTCCAAAAATTTCACTGCCTATTCTCATGCATTTTTAATAATGCTTTGAAGAGGAACATGAAGGAAATCTTGCCCATAAGTCTGTAACTATTACGCTTCAGAGTTCCTTTTTTATTAATTTAAAGCTTAAAGAAAATTTTGGTATTTGTAAAGATGAGTCTGGATTGATGCAGAGTATATCTCTTTTTTTTCTTTTTAAAAATTGGTTTTGTATTTATGTGTTCTAATGTACTTCCAGCCGAACTAACAGATTTATTGGTATTTCTCAGCCATATTAGTGGAGAAACACCTTAAAAAGAACCCATATGTTTTTTATATGTGTATACATGTAGTTATAATTGATTCCTAGCTATAGTGTGTTTACCATATGAAGCGGGATTCCAAGGCTTTATGGTACACTGAGAATGATTTGAAGTTACTCATTCAAAGTAGTTAAACTCCTGTGAGGCATAGAGATTGGGTTGGGACAGTTACTGAAATACTGTTGCCAGTTCTGGCTTCTTCAGAAACTGAGGTCGACCAGTAGATTCCTTAAAAAGATCTTCAGATGAGGAAAAATTCTATAGATCTACTTTAGGCATTTAACTTGCAAATAGAGATTGATTATAAAAGTTAAACTATTAGATTTTGGATGCCAATGAGTAACAGTGAAGGAGGGATTTATTTTACATATTTTCTGGCTGGTAGCCCGTATGTTCTAGTTAGTACCCAAAGTGCCCTCATATGGATGGTACTATGTATCTGGTGGAACACTTAAGTTGTGTTTGCCAGATGAGTGGGAATACACAGGTTTTCAAAGAAGAATCTGGAAACATGGGCTTTGGCATGAACTAGTCATTTGGCTAAGTGCACACAGGCTTTTACAGGTTGGACAGTCTGTACTGTAACATGTACACGGTTGTATAGGTGTGTTTATTTTTACTGCTGTTGTCACTCAAGTTATCTAATTTAAAGCTACTGTTTTTTTACAACACCATGTTTGGAAGTTCTTAGACCAGCTATGGTATAAACTGATAATGTGAAGTGTAGCTACTGCAGTGTCTTAATATGGAAAAATTAGTGGTTGCATGCTGAGAGAGTTCCCCTTCTCCAGCTGTCATTTCTTTCATGCTGGTAAGTTTGAAATTTTATAGCTACATAGAATGTACTTAGTAAGATTGGAGCACGCATTTTTGTTATTAAAGGGTGAAGACTGTTTAATTGTTTTCAGTATGTTAGATGTTTGTGGTATGTTTTTAATGAATCCCGTGCTTCTGTCTTAGGATGTTTTAAGTATCTCAACTTTGTCATGCTTTTAAAAAAAGAAAAAAACATTTAACATTTTATGTTTTTATTTAATTAATAGATAGAGGTGTGGGGGGCTGATCAGTTGTATTCAGCAATAGCTGCCAACGAAAGCTTGGAGACTTGGAACTTTCTTCGGTTTTAGGGCCTCCTCTTTTGTTCACCTCTGTAGTAAGTTTGAATTCTTTTTCCATCTCAGTACCAGTTCCTTTTGATGCATTTTTTTTCCCCTGTTATGACTGTTGCCTCTTAAATTAAAATGCCACAAATCTCTGACCTCCAGACCAGTCAGTACTAAATACTGAATGATGTGTTTTTCTCATTCTTGTGCCCTCATCACAGCCACCCATTTATGAGCCAGCTGTTGAAGTCGATGGCAGCTGTGGGGTGTGGAAGCTGAATGCCAGGCACTCTTTTGAATTAGAGCTGCTCCCTAATGCACCATCAGGGTACCATTGGAGGGAGAGTCCCATTAACTTTTCTCTATGGGAGTTCTGTGCATCTGGGAGAGATGTTATGTCTTCGGATCAGGCTGATTTTTGTTAGCCTTAATACCCATTTTGAAACTATTTAGGTCAAGTGATTCATTAATGATTTATTTTGTGGTTTTGCAAATTCATTGGTCTAGAGTTTAGTTAGTAATTTCATTGTATTACCCCCTCAAAAGTTTGTGAATGCTCCATTCACACTGTAATTGGTCTGCAGAAGTGTTAGAAAGCTTCTGCTCTTACGTTTTGGGCAGCAGCTGGAAATGCTGCTTTTCTGGATTTGTGCAAAATACTTTTGTACTGCTAGAGAACATTTTGTTGTTCTTTGACAATTCGTTACTTTGTCTCATCTATAACCTTACCGTTCACAAATTAAACAAAGAGATTTCTGCTTACTGGAGCAAAGTAGCGGGTATACACTTTGTCTTTTGTGTCTATTCTGCATTAAGAAGTCTATTTTGGGTGGATTCTTTCAATAGTGTTTGTTTTAGCCATAACATAAGGCACAGATGCAAAAAATCCCACCCCTGTAATTATGTGTGTAAATGGAATAGAAGCATCTGATTTTGTTTGACAGAACAACAATGAATGTTGGTGGCAAAGTCTGCTTCCAATAAGCTTACTCAGGTTTGGAAAATCAGAAAATGAACTGTATAACTTCATAATTAAAGGTTTATTCTTCTCATCTTGCAGCATGTTCTGTATTGTATGCTCTTTCTCCTACTTTATAATGATGAAAGATAAAACACTGAAAGTAACAAATCCTCAGGAATCCTAGTTTTCTGCTGTAGTTATGCCATGCTGTATTCTATACTTATTTACTGTATTTACTTTATAATATCTAAAATTTAAGAGTTTAAGCTACTTCTGGTTATCTCTATAATAGGAAGAATATTGCTGTGTATAATTTTGGTATGGAATAAATGCCAAAACTAAAAACCTAGATTAATAACTGTAGATGAAGTGAGTCTCAGCTAAAATTATTTGAAAACTTCTGTTATCTTCCAAGGTCTTTCCATGTCACAGCTGTTCCAACAGATTGCAGTTTTTCTGACTTAAGCAGAATAAATGGTATCCAGATCTTTTGGAGGGGTATTTTATGTATCTTCCTTTGTAATGATGTTATGTGCCTCTCTGGAAGAATTATAGTAGCTATGAAATGTTAGAGCTTGCAGACTTATTAAAGGAAGAAATGTGAAATTATTTTTTTTAATTACATCTATAAAAATTATAAAAAGGGTTTTTTAATTTAATTTATAAACAGTATTTGTCTAATATATACAGGCTGTGTTTATGATGAAATGAACCTGGGTCAAGGTCAGTTACAACAGGAAACTTTAGTATTTTGGGTTGTGTTCATAGAAGCTGCATCCTTTATCAGCAGAGGTGATCTACGTTAAGGATTTGCACTAGTGCAAAAACACGTAGTTCCACATTCTCCTGTTCCATACAACTGTAGCCTATCGTGTTTTGTCTCCTTGAAATACATTTGACTTTGGGTGGAAAAGCCTGTAATAAAGACTGAGGGGTATGGTATTGGAAAACAGTTGTTGCATCTGGAGTTTGGTACCATAGACTGAAAGGTGACTCACGTTACACCTAGTATCCGCTACTTGACTAGCTTAAGCAGGACTAACATTGGCAGAGATATGCCTTTAGCAACATCTGTGCTGGCACTGAGGTCCCCTCTAGCTTAAAAACTGCTAAGAAGTGCAGTGGTTTGAGAAAATGCAAATATTGTCCTTGACTTTACAAATTAGTTGCTAATTCTTCCCTACTCTGCACACCTCTGTCTTTGAAACGTGCTACGTCCTGCTGGCAGGCTGGTTGTGTACATGTGTGTTTGTTCCATATATATGCTTGTGTATGTTTATCTGGCTGTGGGTAATAAAGGTTTTAAAAACCCTGTATAAAGTAAATTCTCAGTAACTGCAGTTAAAAGGCTTATGTTTCTAGTCTCTCACACAATCTGTTTTCTAAAAAACCCTGTATAAAATAGATTCTCAGTAACTACAGTTAAAAGGCTTATGTTTCTAGTCTCTTGCACAATCAGTTTTCTAACATCTGGGTAAAATTAGTAAAAAGGATTTTCTGAGTTACTGATGGATATACGTTACTGATTTCTTAGTCTCACTTCCCCAAGTTATGTTTTTGGATGGTCAGTCACAAGAAGGTCTCCTTGCACATATCAATAGTAACCGAAATGCTGTGAGCTGTTCAAAAGGTTGCACAGATAATATAAAAATATTTTTGGTATTGAGGATACAACACATTTAATAGTGAGGCATCTAAATATAAAAAACTTATTTTCATTGCCTAGAATAGAGCTGAGTATCTAGATTTGAACCTTGCCAGTGTAACAGTGTTAACATAGTGCACGTTCATAGAGAACTTGGCTTCGAGGGAGGTCAGAAATAAAGCATGAAATCTGATTAGATTTTTCCAAGCACCTTTGAATGTTATCAGAATTAAAAGGTATATGCTTTAAGACAAAAAGTGAGAATAATAAGTCTCTGGAGTTCAAGAGAAATAACGTCTTAAGTAACTCTGTATGGGTGTGTAAGCACAAACCTGTAGAAATTACAGTCAATCCTGAAAAGTCTGCTTATGTCAATAAAAGGAGTATGAGAGAAAATTGCATTTGTCATATGTGATTTGCTAGATCAGCTCCACTGTAAAACTATCTACTTGTCAAAATTACTGAGCATAAATATTCTAAAGCAATAAGACAACCATGAAGGCAGTGGCATTACACAGTTTCTTTTATGTGCAAGGGTGGGGAGACTTGCTAGCAAATCACAAGTTCAATTTTAGAATTCTCTTGGTTATTTTAAAGTAGAATAGATTTCTGAACAATACAAACTTTAACTGCACTGTATGAAATTACTTTACCATCTTCAGTCCGAAATTATTTTAAATACTGATTGTGTTGTGGGGGTTTTTTGTTTTTTGTTTTTTTTTTTTTTCAGAACTGGCTAGATTCTTCAAAGGAAATCAAGAGACAAATTCGAAGTAAGTACTTCTGTATTCAGATGTTATGCTCATTTTATTTCCTCATGGAAATATTCTTTGTAAACTTAGTATCCTGGATGTCAACTAAATTGTATACTTACAGCATTAAAATAATTTGTATCTGATAATGATGTATTCAGGCTTAGAGCAGAAAGCAAAACTTATATTTCTGTCCACTGTCTAAAAAGGAGAAGAAAGAATCACTCAGCCTTGTGCTGTAGCTAATACTGGCTGCTGCCCCAAAATTTTCCTGTGTTGTGTGTAACTAATTGTTGATCTCTTTGCATCCTGAAATCGTAGATGTTTTTCTACTTTGATATTGGGGTTATGGGATGGAGAATGTCAACTTGCAAAGATGGTTGTGGTTGTTGCTGCAGATTTTCTAACTTCAAAGACTCACCAGAAAAATATGAAACTATGAAAAGAGAATCAATATGTCTTGCAGAAAATGTGTATTTTTCAATCCTGATCAGTCTAGCATTGTTTTTTTTTTGATCTATCCATCATTTCCAGAATGGAAATGGAATAGGGAGGATAATTTGTGAATGTCTCGCTACAATGCTTTTCAGACTAAGTCTGTGTGAGAAGTCTTTCTACTTCCTATACTCAATACACAATGAGTAGTTTATTTTATTCTGCATAAACCTGTCAAAACTCTGCACTAACCAAGTAGCTTTTGTAGTAGATAGGTGAGTGAATGAAGGATACATTTAGGAAATATTCTTTGTGAGTATATGTGTCTCAAAATAAGTAGCCACTAAGAAGTGCTAGACAGCCCTTGCCCTTACTGAAGTTCTTCTTGTTGTTTTACTCATTTATGGCCAATGCAGGGTTGGGGTTTTTTGTTGTTGTTTTGCTTTTGATGGAAATCTGTTTTCAGTGCCTGATAGGAAATGTAAGCAGGGAGGAGATGATGATAATAAGATGTACATGTTTACACTTTCAACACAACAAGAATTTAAGTTATTTGAGAAACTGACTTTGGACTGTATTGGGGAATGTGATCCAGTGGGAGCACTTGTAATTAAGAACAACAGTGTATTATTTGCAATGATAAACAGGCAGTTTCTTTACTATTGTTAATTTCCTGTTTTAAGGCAACAATAAACATTTTTCCAGAAATCATTGTGGTTTTAATTCATCTTTCTTTAGACCTTTCCCAGTTGATGAAAACTCTTTACTAGGAAGGTATGGTTTATATTTTCAGTAAAGAAATCAAAGTTAAAGAAGCTTCCTTAGAAACTACTTTTTTTAATCTAACATGCTCTTGTATAAGCAAAGTAGACCTATTAAAATAACAAACGTACTAATATACTTCTGCAAGTAGAGGCTATCCTTTTAGTTAAGGAAAAGTTACTGGTATTGTAACTTCTAGTTCTGCAGGTCTTCAATAAAAACCTATTAGTTGTCCAAATATATGGTCTAAAGGCTGTTTTGTTTGGCTTTAATATTTGACAAAATATTCAGGACGCTGATACTTTTTGTTCCTGTCTTCTGTAGTGATCTGCATGTGATACAGCCTACAAGTGTCACAAATCTGAAGTGTAGAAACTGACCTGAAAACTTTTTGGATGCGCTAGACAACATTTTTAGTACTGTGTAATACATACCACAAAAATACTTTAAGAGGGTATGTTTTTTTTTTTCATACAGTATGAAGACCTACTTTTTATGCTGGAGATCAAGTCCATTTTCTTGAATTAGACATCATGACTAGAATTTTTTCTCTGGTCTGTAGTATTTCAGAGTTGATAATGCGTAGTGTATAAGGCAAACAACCAAGTAAAACAGCATTTTATGGATTTTAAAATAAAACTTGCTTATACCAATTTGCAAGTAATCAGCATACTGTCAGTTGTGTTCCTCAGAATCAGTATATTAGTTTCCAGACACTGAAATGTACTGCAAAAACAAGTTTTATCCCCTGACTGCAAGAGTATCAAATAATTTGTCTTTTCTTTGTTTCAAGGTTAGTTCTAAATACATCTGTCTTTGAGTCAAGAATGGAAATCTTATGTACAAAAATACTCAGTTTTAGATTACTCTAAAACCTACTAGTTGATTTGAAATTAAGAAACTAATTTATTTGGTCTTGTACAGCACAAACTGAAGCACTAGTGTGCTAGATAGGTGTATGGATAAATACATTAATCTGAATACACAGAGATGACAAATGGAGTGGAGTTCAGCACATCAGTTTGAAACTTAATATCTATAATAACTTCTGTCTCCCTGTTATGTGTGAACAATACCAATACTCTGCACATTGGGCATGTGTGTGCCATCCGTTACTGGGGAAAATGAAATAAGAATCCTGTAGTCTCCCCCACATTGTGTTCTGCATCAGGCTGTTTCTTGCTAAGTCAGGGGCCTAAGGCTGCCTTTGATCTCTCATTGGTTCCGGTTAGCCTTTGGCGGGGCAGTTATGTTGGATCTCAACAATTACTGATGTTACTTTGGCTAATGAACTTGATCTACAAATTATGAGCTCCATTCTGAGGCTACAAAGGTGGCAAAAGGTTTTCTGAAGGAAGAGGCAGTTTCAGGAGATGAGGGAGGGCATTTTGAAATGGTTGCCTGAGAGGGGAACCAAACCAGCCTTTGCAAATGCCTCTTCTGTTTTGGTTGGTTGGGGTTTTTTTTGTGGGTTTTTTTTTTCCATTGGCTATAAAGAGAGTCAGGTTTTTTCATATGTTTATTATATAGAGAATAATTTCAGCAGTCTAGGGCTGAGTGAAACTGTGTCCACTGGCATCAAAAAAGATAGTGGTTGTGATGATAGAAAAAGTTATTTTCTTTTTAGCAAGGAGTGATTAACTGAAGGAGTGAAGGCAGAAAACTTAATTTGCTTGTTACTTGACTCAGTTCAATTATTAAAGGGGGTTGAGGGAAATCCTCTGTAATTCTATCGAAGTGAATTAGAACAGATGAAATAATACACTAAGTGAGGCACCTGGTGGCAAATCTTGGGTGACAAATTTAAACCTTGCTCCATATTAATGTTGAAAACTGTTCTCTGCCTTTTTTTATTAATGAACATCCAGTAATTCAGATTGGGGAACTTAAACAGCCAAATGGAATACTGGCCTTGTCTTTGTGACTTATGTAGGAAACAGTTAAGGTAGTTCTGGGATATGATGGAGTTGAAATGGATTTTTTACATTGGTTCTATGGTATATTCTGCAATACAGCCTAAACATCTTAATTGCTCAGGAAAAATGATGTTATGGAAGGATAGTGGTTATATATGGCTATTTTCAAATTACACAGTAGACCAAATGGTGATAAATTCTGTGAGAATAATATAGCACAAGTTTACAATTTTGCAACACAGTGTACTGAAATAATTAAGAAATTAAAAGTTTGCATTTAAAGTGCTAAGGGAAGTTATAATTAGTTAAGGAATAAGCATGCATTTTAAATGTACAGCTCTTCCTGTCTGATTTTAATGCTAACAAAACACTGTTAAGCTCAGGCATCAAAATATGGGGGTTACTTTATGCAGGGTCACTTTATTTTGCACCCATCTCTTCTAAGTAAATAACTATATGTCTGTAAAAGTTGTAGCTAATTTCAATCTAAGGTAATTACACTAGAGTCTACCTTATGGTTGGCAAAGATAAATAAGCATCTGTGCCAGGGAAGAGTTGTCCTGCAGAAATGCTCCTCTACGTCTGCTAGTTATAAAGAATGTTTTTGCAGTTTGGAGAGGTCAGAATTTGTGAGCTGAATCTTTCTTGTTAGTCCAGCTAGGGCTGGCTGGACTCTGGGAAATTTTTATGTATTTTTGAAAACATGCACTAGATACAGATCTTATTTCTTTAATTTTCTTCAAGGTAACTTAAGCAAAATTATAGAAGAAGTAATTTTCTTAATTTTATGAGGCTTTTCTACATCTGTGTGTGAGCAGTGTATCTGCCCCAGTCACACAGTACCCAAAAAACTGAGACACAGAGTTATCATCAGTAAAAGCCAGAAAAAGCCTTTACTGAGAAAAAAAACCCCTTACTGATTCCCAGTTTGAATGGGATGAGTCATGTTAATTGTATGCTGGTTGCTGGTGAGTTATATTGCATTGTTTTTCTCTAAGAACGTGCCTAAAGTTGCTGCAGAAGCATTTTTGAGGTAATAAGCCAGCTAGAAAAAATTTTCACATTTCTATAGCCCATATTACTAAACATCAAAACAGAGAGCCTTGTCAGGGACAGGATGCTAAATATAATTTTAAATATCAGTTTGGCGGGTTTTTTGTCTTTTCTACCAATTCAAAGTACCAGTAATAGTGTTTATTATTGTGTGAAGACAGTTATGTTTGTGTGCATCCATTGTGGCTATAAACAGTATGCTGTAGTGAGAAGTATAGACTGTGCACACTGTAATATATTTGCTAGTCTATATTCAGTGGATAAATGTGCTTTCAGTAATAAGGCAAAATATAAGGTTACCAACTGTCCAGAAAATACATAGTAGAAATTCGGCTACAACTTTTTTTTTTTCTATGGATTAGCTATGGGAATTAGTATGAATAGACATTAAAATTTTTCACATAGTCTATAGATTCTGAAGATTTATGCTCTTTTTAGCTTTTTATAAAGAATACAGATTTGTTTGTTTGCTTTTCTTCAAACAGGGTCTGGGTCTCCTGGCTACAGTGCTTTCTGAAAGCTGGAAATGTAGAAAAATTTCTGAAACTGTAGAAATGCTGACAAGAAAGAAATAGGTTAAGCAGGAATTCATCTGTGACTAGTTTCACTGAAATTTTATTCCAGGAAGAATTGCTTCATATCAGGAAACATTGCTTAATTCCAGGAAAACTTGAAGACTGGTTTAATACCTATGTGGAAGGGCACATCTTCACCCCTCTCTCCCCTTCCCACAGCCCTGTTAACGTAACAACTCTCCCTAAACACTTTTTTGCAGAGGCATTTTGACCTAATTGCTTCTCTTCATCAGTTTGGCTTTCTCGATATCAGCAGCTTTTCATTAAATGATGCTAATTCCCTGGGAGATAAGTTATGGAAGTGGACTAATTTACTGCAGCTTTATTTCTGTTTGTTCCTGCTATAGATATTAATCAGTGTTAGACTTTTTTAAAGGTTTTTTTTTCTTAATTCTGCCTTGCACTGGATTGCAGTAGGTGATGCAGTTTTACCCTGAATTGATCAGAGTATATACCATGAATATATCTGATAAATTAGGCTGTCTCATTTAAGGAGTCTTGCCTTATTTTGTAAGCAAAGTTATAATTGTTTTAAGAACTAATTGATAACTGGGAACATTAAGATATGCTGAAACCTTGAGCTCTCAAAAGGAAATAGTGACTTAGAAGCCAGGTGAAGAATGAGGGTCACATTTAAGCAGAAGTTAAAGTGCTCCAATGAATACTTGCGTCTGAAAAACTGAAACAATTTTTTCAGTGTTGAAAGACATTATAAAGTTTGACACAAACCACCTCTTCACCTTTAATGGCTGTGAAATTTTAAAATAGGGGTTTTTTTTTAGAAATAGAAAATAATGTTAGACCAAAATGTCAGCACTCTTTCCTAGCATAATGTTGGAAATGACAATTCAGTCGTCTTTTTCTTGTTAAAATACACATATTCCACGATGCTATTTATCTGCGTAGGACAGATTTTAAAAATAATTAATTTACTGTCCAAAATTTATCATTATCAAGCTTTATAAAATGATTATCTTTTTTTTTTACTAAAGATTACTTTTGCTAAGTCTTTCACCAAAATATTATTTTAAGATAAAAGGTGTGTGATGAAGACAGAAGTATCTATTTAATTGTTTAGATAATATTTTGATTTATCTTTCTTCATAACTTTTAGCAGATCTACATTGTAGTGTTACTTTCTTTCTTTGGCAAGATGTGATAAAGCTCAAGTTCATTTGCTTTCAAGCAGCATGCAAAACCAAACTATTGAATTATTTTCCTAGACTCCTATTTTGGGATTTTCTGTTACAGACGTTATGTCTGCACTGTACTCAATAAAATCTGTTTGAATTAGGAGAGTTCTACATTTTCTTAAGATATTAGTACTTTCCAATTACTGTATTTCTCTTGCACATAGTGCTAGAATACTGGTGGAGTAACATTCTGAGAGTGTATTTTGATTATTGATGAGTGACTTCAGCTTTCAAGTCTCAAATTTATTTAAAACTAGATCTATGACTAAAGGCAACATTTTATGTTTTGTCAAATTATTAATGTGGTGTTGCACGTGGTGTTAACCATTGTAATACATGAGAATTTAAACTTAAAATATTGCTATTATAGTTGCTAAAACTATTTTCTCAAAAAATATTTTAAAGGAGGAACGACTATTTTTTGTCTTGCATGCATTCTGTATGAATACGAATAATTTTCTTATTATCTTTCTGTTGTATACAACACAGAATTCATTTTGACATCCCATGTTCATAGTTGTGCAGTCTCTCAAACTCACAGTCAGTTTAAACAGGAGGAACCTGCTAGCCCTGGAGGAGTTGGAAATAAACACAAATTAAGTGCAAGTGTCTTTGAACACATGATACCTTAAAGTGTTAACATATTGCGGTAGTTTTCAAAGTAAAAGCTTCTGGTATTTACATAACTTATTGGCAAACATTCTTTAAAAAAAATTTTAACATGTTGGTCTTTCACTGTATGTTTATATGAGTTACTGCCTAATAATAGAAATAATCTACACTTCCTGGTAATAACATATAAAAAGGGGAAAAAAACTTTCTTCAAGATTTCGGTGGTACAAAATTTACTTTGCTGCCTAACATTTTTCAGTAAGGTTCTTTCTTTGCTTGCTTCAACCTGTTTGAGATTAACAATGGGACATTTACCATGTTTAGGTTTACCTTGGGCATTCGCCTTTAATGTGAAGTTTTATCCCCCTGATCCTTCGCAGTTGACTGAAGACATCACTAGGTATGCGTAGTTCCTAATTTTTAACTTCAAAATTAGACTAAAGGTAATTTTTAAGGCCATATAAAATTTATTCTTCAGTTTCTGAATGCTGTAACAGGTTTGTCTGTTACTGTAGAACACTATAGATGTTCTTATATCAGCTGCTTTTTGGAACAAGGATGAAAAGGCAAAGTGAAAACTTGAGGAAGAAAACTGAGAAAGAAGAATTTAATTATAAGTGGGGGATATTGTTTAAGTGGGAGGTGTGATGTGAATGATCATACTTGAAAGAAGCCAGTGGCTTTTTGTTGGCCTGCTGCTCTAATATATAGAAAATGAGGATGTGGGGGTACTGATACGAAGAGCAAAGCTCAAGGGATCCAAGCTACTTCAGTAACAGTCGAGGCTAGGTTGGTGAAAACATAGTTTTATACATATGCATAAAACCATAAAACATAATAAAATCTTAGAAAATATTTAGAATGCAGCGGATACTAGACACCTAAAAAGTAGCATTGCAAGACTAATATAACCAGTAGATAGAGTGCAGGGAATTGACACTCATCTTTTCAGGAGTTATGGAAAACCGAAAAACTTATTTTTGGTTTGGAGTTAGCTGACTTCTGAGGCAGGATGTATGTTACTACACATCACATCACTTCAGTCTTTGCACAAAATAAGATAGCTATGCAAGTGTGTAGCTGATATATTACTACAAATAGTCTAAGACATTTAGTACACAGTGTATTTAAAAGCAGTTGTCTGTGTTTTCTTTGAAGATTTAGAGCAAATTGATTGGCTTTTCAATTGCATGTTCAACTGATAAAAGCATTTTAATGATATTAGCTTAAAGCTAAATTCTTTAAAATTTAAGCTTCACTTGTAAAACTTTTTTTAAATTTACATTAAAAATCTGTAATGTCTACTGATTGTTAACTCGTTAAATTTGGTAGAAGAGAGTATGCAGTACCTGAAATACTGATTTCTAACACAGGCATGGTTTAAGGAAGGCAATTATGGGTTCAGTACTAAACCAGATTTGTGTATTACATGACTTGGTTAGCTTGTGAACTGCAAGGATTATAAAAGTTAGAATTTTAAACCCAAAGGGAAATGTCAAAGGAAATGCATGGGGTTTTATTTGTAATCCTTAGATACCTGCAGGCTATAATGTGAAATGAAGGTGTTCCTAAGGCAGCTTTTGTTATAAACTGGATACAATTTTTCATTCATTTATATTGGAAATCAGAATTTTTCCTGTTCTTCACATTGTTTATGAAAGTAATGTCAACTCTTAAAAACAGAAGTGAAGTTTGCTATGTGGCAATAATGCTTAACTAATGTAAAGTGTAACAAATTATTAGTGAATTGACTTATTTTACAATATGCTCATATGATTACATACATTTCAATAAATTCTGCCATATCTCTCAAACTTGCCATTGGTAACACTTTCTCTGTTCTTTTTTTCCCCTTTCCTTTGTCTTGCAGATATTTCTTGTGCCTACAGCTTCGTCAGGATATTTCTTCTGGTCGACTGCCCTGTTCTTTTGTGACTCATGCCCTCCTTGGTTCGTATACCCTGCAGGCTGAGCTGGGTGATCATGACCCAGAGGAGCACCGCAGTGACTACATCGGTGAATTCCAGTTTGCACCCAATCAAACTCAAGAAATGGAAGAGAAAGTAGCTGAGCTACACAAAACACACAGGTGTGTCAGATACAGTGGGATTAAATGAAATAATCGTGCTTTGTCATGTTTATGTCAATTCCCTTAAGAGTATGTGTAAAACTGCTAAGCTGACATTTATTGTTAGTTTGGAAGTCTTGTAGTATGTAAGTAGAACCTCTTATGTTCATGTGTTTGAAATTTTCAGTTTGAAAATAGTAGCTTCACTAAGATCTCAGAAGAGAACTTTTGGATAAAATATTTTTATCTGAACATATGAATTGGCTTAAGCAGCATACAGCTAAAATATTTTGAAAGAGTGAAGGTTGAGTAAAGTAATACAATATGCTTTGAAGGAACACTTCCCCTTTAGGGCAAAAATGCTATTGATACCTTACAAACTGAGGTTTTGTGTCTGAATTCCAGGACTCCACTCATTTTTGATTCTCAGTTCTTTTGTCAATAGACTCAAAGCTGATTCAATGATTTTAGGGGCTTGACTCCAGCACAGGCGGATTCCCAGTTCCTAGAAAATGCTAAGAGACTCTCCATGTATGGAGTGGATTTACATCATGCCAAGGTATTGGGGATTGGGTTGGGTTCTTTGTTTTGTTTTGTTTTAGGATAGGCATGCTTAGTATTAAAGACCATAGTATGTATAGATTATTCAAAAAAATTCATACCCTCATTTCTTAGGTATAAGCCTTTTATCTCTTGGTCACAATAATTACCCAGTTTACATTAGCAAACATTAGTTTACTCTAATGTCTTTAGAATTTATTTTAAATCTAGGTTCATTTAATGCATAGATGTATGTGCAGCTTGCACTAAGTACATTTTAATAGTCAGGTTTTTGATGCCAAGGAGATGTGGAGGCATAAAATAAAGCCTAAAAGAGCATGTAAGTGTTTTTGTAATACCATGAGAGTTAAAAACGGAGGCTGTGTGTGGGGGTAGAGGTCTTGGAGGAGGATGGTTTTTTGATGTTTTTTCCACTTCTCTGGGTAGTTCAAATCAAATTTGCATTTCTAGTGGGATTTTTTTTTTAGTTAATAACCCAACAAACCAGCTTCCTCCCTCTCCCTCACACAAATCCAGAGTCTCAAATAATTAGGAAAATTAGTGCATTGTAAATGTATCAGTCCTATGTGTAAAAAAGAAAGACTTTTAAGTATTGGAGAAACATAGTTTAATGCTGTTTCATATGGAAACATTATGCACTCATTTTTTGCAGTTTTCCATAGACTCTTTGCTGTGTTTTGTTACAAACACTTGAAAGGAAACATACACTAACTTTATTCTCATACACTAACTATGTCTGTAACATTTATTCTTTTTGTAATACAAGTGTAGCATGGCAGTGCACTTGCTCTGTAGAGTTTTAAGGAATGTATATTTTTATGGTTTTGTTAGAGCTTTCTTTTGCCATAGTGAAGTAACTGCAAGCGTTAGAACCGCTATTTGCTGGAATCCTCTTGCAGCTGTTAGGCCAGTGAAGCAACTTTTTAATTACAGTGTTAGCATTTTATGTAGTTGATTTGTTGTTGGAAAGGACATGAGATTCTGCTGTATTGTGTAGTGGTACAGTATAGCGAAACCTTTTCAGTAACTGATGAGTTTTGTAGCCTGTAAAACTTGCATCAAATGCTGTCAGTGGAACAGAATGTTAGAAACCCAGCCTGCCAGAACTTTGACTGGAACATTATGTTGACATTTGCAGACAACTATCCATTACTTCCTGTATCTTTATTGGACTAATAGGTGACCGTGATCACCAGCTTGTTCAGACTTTCATTGACTCCTTTAAATTGGAAAGGCCTGTTTTTGATCTTTGTTGAAATTATTGGTAGTACACCCACCATACCTCTCCTTGCTTATAAGTTGTTGACTTAGTCCCTATTGCCAGAATATTGAAAAATTTCCAAGAACTCTGGCATATGCATATAGAGGCATGCCAAAGCCATTACTTTAAGGTTTTCTAATAAAAATAATACATTTGGCTATTTCTGCTTTAAGATTCTCATTGTCAAGGTCTTCCAGGTTTGAATATTAAGTAAGTCCCAATTGAATTATTCCTTCAAGGTAGGCCAGCAATAACTACTGGAATGTTATTAAACTGATTTTTATGAAATTATCTCGTACATGATAGGACTCTGAAGGTGTGGATATCATGCTGGGTGTGTGTGCTAATGGACTGCTCATTTACAAAGATAGACTCCGGATCAACCGCTTTGCTTGGCCAAAAATTCTGAAGATTTCCTATAAGCGAAGTAATTTCTACATCAAAGTCAGGCCAGCAGAAGTAAGTAGCACCTTTCTGTCTTGTATCTTTTGTGAGATAGTTTCTATTCAGCAATGAGAAAACATCCTCATTTTTTTCCCCAGGTGTCCTCAGAGGCGTATGTTAGGTTTGACCAGAACTTAAGTGTGTTTTGTTTTCCTCTACAGGTTTTACTGATTGTATTGAACACTTGTCTTGATTAGTAAATGTAAACCAAGAAGAAAATAATTTCCTTTTGTTAATAGGTGCCATCTTGTAATTTTTTCAAATGTTTTCTTTTTTTTAACAGGGAAAGCTAGTTACACTGGCCATGTTCTTACTGTTTATACAAACTTGCAGTCCTGGGAGAGAGCCAGCCTCTCTTCCTCTGAGTATAATTGTTCACTAAATGTCACTGCATCTAGTTGTATGGGTACAACTGAAGGCTTGAGTTGTCCTGTAGGACATTATAACTCTCTCTGTTCGCTGCTGTGGAAATAGTGGACTCAGGTTTCTTTTCGGATACCATTATAAGTTTGTGGGAGTTGCTGAATGAGGGAGGGTTATTTTGAAAGCATTGTAACTGTAAATTTAACAAAAAAACAAAAACAATGTAATGCTTTTTTAGATTGTACACGAAAATGTGTAAGGTAGCTTTTACTGTGTAAATACATAAAACAGAAGTCTAAATACCAATAGTACAATGTTGACATTGTAGTTCTGTAAGTGTTGGAACACAGATGTATTGTTCTTGCGCTCACTGATGATGCATAGTTGTAATATTTTTGTGAAGAAACTATTATATAGTGAAACAGATCTGATAAGCTTAACACTGCAGTATGGATTTCACACTTTCATTAAATCCAGGGAAAGTGTGTCGCACAACCTGCAGTACAATTACTTCATGCAGTTTAAAGATAAATACATTTGGCAGCTAGTCAGAAAATCAGCAAGGAACACTAAAGTATTATTGGATTTCTCAAAAGAGTCATTACTACAGATAGGAAGTGATAATGTGATCATTACCCATCATGACTAGCCCATGAAGTGTATTATTTATTATTTTTATTATGTTTTTATTAAAAAACTGGATATTCTGATATTTTTTTTTAAATTTTATGAAGTCTTATGACAGGAGAATTACATCTTGTTACAGTAATGGAACTATGTGAACCTTGCTTGCTAGTTAATAGCCATCTTAAGGAAATAGGTTAATTTATTTTTGGGTTCTTTCCAGCTGGAACAGTTTGAGAGCACTATTGGATTCAAACTGCCAAATCATCGGGCTGCTAAAAGGTTATGGAAGGTCTGTGTGGAGCACCATACTTTCTTCAGGTAAATAATTCTCTGCTTCCCCCACTTTGCCAGGTATGTTCATATCTTTCTTTTAAAGGATCTGAGGAAAGTAGAGAAGATTTTACCCCTCTTTTCCCCTAATTTCTCAGTCTAGTATCACCTCTTAGACAGAAGACACCCTAACAGTCATTGACCCCGAATTATGAATTCTGAAAATCTCAAGTACAATTAACTGTTTTATTTAAACTTTAAGAGTGCTAACAGGATGCAACTAAACTAGTGATCATACATAAGATTTCCTGAGAGATCGACCCTTCAGGGTGACTATCTCCAAAGCCAGTATACTTCTTCACAAGAAGCTCTCAAGGCTTGAAAGTAACTTAATTCACTTCGCTTTTTAGAATATTCTGCTGAGTGTAAACACTCACAGATGAATTTTTCTATATTTGTAAATTGGGCTGAGTTCAAAGTCATTCTATTATAGTAACTTTAAAAACAGACTACTGTTTGTTTATGTAATATAATTATCCAAATTTATCCATAACTTTCTCTGCAATTTTTTAGCAGCAACAGATAAACATAAAATTCTGAATTAGTCATTGAAACAATGGTCTGTTTGTAAATGAGCACTTTAACAATATGCCGCAGAGTTGTTTCTCTTTGTACTACTTCCATTGAAAAGGAAATTGAAACATCTTCATTTGAGTTTTGTAGTAGCACAAACTCCCTGAGGGAGTGCATGTGCCCCCTCATGCCTAGGAGTCACAGCCTAGGAGTCACAGATTCAGGTTGAATCTCTTATGCATTGAATAGGCGTTGAATCTGAGTTTCTTGCTTCAAATGAGCACAGTAACTAGGGTGTGTAAAAGGTGAACTTTCTCCTTCAGTAGCCTGTTCTTTACTTTAAAAAAGCAACTGTGTTTTAAGGTAGATGCAATCCTGTTGCTGCATACTAGTCTAAGCTGGATATACTTGCTAGACTTGAGACCTTCAGAAAATTTAGGGACGATGAGACCTAAACAGTTCATTACTGGAACTGTCTCATTGGATGGTTTTGAGTTTTCAGATTTTCACTGAATGTAGAATATTCTTGAATGCAGTGTTAGAATTTGTCCTAAGATTGGCAGTCTCAAAATGCTTAATTTAGAAGTGCATTTAAAATCCTGATCAAAGATTTTTTTTTCATGTTTGATAGAATTCCTCAGTTAAGTTTATTAGGATACATAGTCCACCATTCTGTTCTTTAAAATTTGATGTGTGCTTTGGCTGGTGATATGCATTACCACAAATAGCATGCAGTTCTGTTTGCAGTAAAAATTTTATTAACACTCTTCAAATAACTCATGCAGTGGTTTCCTCTGCTGGGAAACTTTATTTCCTAATTTTGCAGCTGGAGCTGATGGGGGAAAAGGAAATCTTATGGAAGTCAAAAATCCTAACTGAAACTACTATTTGCAAATGTAAAGTTTTCAGGAGCATTAATACGTATTAGATAATCCTACTACATAAATTCTGACATAATAAAAATAATTGGATTTTATTTCAATCAGAAGTGGCTTTTCCTAACCAGGAATAGCATTATAATGGAAATTATGTAACATACTTGAACCATTCTGTAAAATCCGTATACTCTAGTGTTGTTATCAGGCAGAAAATCCTCAGAACCTCTCACCCTGATTTAAAAACAGTAAAATAAATCCAGCTCTACTTTTCTCCAAAGATAAAAAGCAGAAAGCAATTGTTGCAGTCCAAGAGGCTGTAGCTCTTTCAGAGCATGTGTAAAGCTTGTGTATGATACCACAGTAAACTGTGTTCGATCTAGATATACATTATATAGATATACAATGTTTCAGTTTTTCTCAAATAATTATATTAAGATCAATCTTCTTTTAATTTATGGGAAATTCAGCCAGCATATGAAGGTATTTATAAAAATTTTGCAATAAGCTATATTGAAAATGACAACCAAAAGGAATTAGATTCACTTGTATCAGCTCAACCTTAGAGAATTCCAGTACCACTTTCAAAAAGAAACAATCTACTTAAAGAAATGCAGTGAGACTATATGTCTGCATTAATCTTTTGGGATAAGCTCAGTCTGCAACTCTGGGTCTTAACCAATGGCTGCAGAACCCTGCTTATAATTCTGCTTTATAATGTTTTATTTGACGTTTTCATGACTGTTTTCAGTGTCTCCGCAGAATATCTTAAAGTGGGGAAAACACATTCTTCAGTTATTTTATGTAATTAAGCTTGTAATACAAAAAAATCAATTCAAATGTCCTTAATCAGGAAGTAATTAGTTCTCTTGTTTTTTCCACATTAAAAGATTAAAAGTTTATCTCAGCAGGGTAGAAGATAAAAATGGCAGTTAATGCTGTAGTCTTTCCAAGACTGAAAAATAGAGAACAGAAGGAACCTTGGAAAAACCCTCTTAGCCTTCTTCCTCTTACTGCATAATGCACTCTCTCTTGGAAATAATGTGGGGAAATAAATTGTCACAAAGATTGAATAAGGCTATTTTATAGAAGCAATGAAAGTGAAACTCCAGATACTTGTGATTTTTAAAAAAAGTCCATAGTATAGAAGGGTGGATTAGTCTGCTTGAATTCTGTTTTCTTTAAAAATGTGTTGGAACAGATCAGGATTTAGGTGCATGCAAACGCATCTCCGCCAGGCAGGGTTGGATCCTTCTGGCTAGCACTCTGACAAAGCCGTAAACACCCTTTCTTTGAGAAAATTGTAACCTTCTACCTATCTCACTGTTCTTTTTGACAAGTGTCTTGAAAATTCTTTAGTTTTGCTGAAATATCAGCAGTCAGTTTTCACAACCCACCACTGGATATTCTTTTAACCTGTATTGGATCAGATTCCACTAACACAGATATTCCCTGTGCAAATGCTTCAAAAGAATTAAACAAATTCAGCACCCTTTTTAGTTTTCCTTGCCTGTCTGTGCCATCCTAAGTACAAAGGGCACAGAAGTTGCTGGTTCTGCTTGAAAGAAGCCAATGTTCAGTGAGCTTCCAATTTTTTACGGATCCTCAAATCAAAAAGTTCTATCTGCAATAGTCTGATGGTTTTCTACAGAGAGAGGATAGGCCATGGAGACTGCCATGCTGGGAGAGCACGTATTTGCAGCACTATGTTGGTCCAGGAAGCAACATCAAAGACCCTTCTAGAGAAGCTGAGACTGGGAAGAGTTCCTGCCGTGATGCCTGTTTATCCTATCAGCAAGGATGGCACTGGAACAAACAGTATCCTCAGTGTTGAAGCTGATGGCTCCGATTTCAAAAACAAAGTACAAGTGAGGAAGGTTATATGAATAAGAGCTTGAAGTCCTCATACTGGAAGAAGTTCAGGGAGATATAGAGGCCCTGTCTCTTCAAACTCACATGATGTCAAAGACTGGTGGAACAAAGCAGAATCCCTCATAGGAAATTCTGCCACATTGTTACTTGGACTTTCTGACATTGACTCTAACACTTAGGTACAAGCATACATAGCCTGCACAGAATCCTGTGTTCATAGTACCCGTAACTGAATCTCTTTATCACCCTTTTCGTGATATGCTTTTTTCACCTCTTTATGTCCAGCAGACATCAACTTATATAAATCTATAAATAATGTTGTAAAGAAACTGGAGTCTGAATCTAGCTTAAACTTCCTACTGTTGGGTCACAACTCTCTAGACATCTCCATCTTTTTTTCACTTGGTGCAGTCTTCTATGCAGCTTTGAGGTGCCATTCCCTAACTTTGAGGAACAGCAGCTGCTGTGTTGGTGCCTGGGAATATAGGAAAGACAGTGGAAGGGGGATGTATAGTTTCTACTGTAAGTGATGTTCTAAGGAGAGAAATCTGAGAGGTATTCTATATGGACCTATAATGGCCTCAGCTTTCTACAAAAAAATACATTTTAACCAAGATAGCACCAAAAGATAAGGATGCTTAGTCACACTGTAGAAAATGTGATGGTTATCAGCATCACTTCAACACCAACTGCAAACAATAAATAACGTGCCTTTTTTTTAGAAGTTCTTCTCAGAGCTAATGGTAGAATGATTTCTTGGAGTGCACAAATCATGCATGGTGAACTAAAGTTGAAATACAATAAGTAGCTTTAAAGCATCTCATTAAATACATAAAATAAAGCCTTTTTAACTGCCTTTCCTTGTATTTACTTTTCAGACTTGTATCGCCAGAACAGCCTCCAAAAGCAAAGTTTCTAACTTTGGGTTCCAAGTTCCGCTACAGTGGACGTACGCAAGCACAGACACGACAGGCTAGCAACCTCATAGACAGACCAGCTCCGTACTTTGAGCGCACTTCAAGCAAACGAGTTTCCAGGAGCCTCGATGGAGGTATGAAATTTGACTTATTTTCTTCAGTGTAATGATAACGTTATGTGTTGTCACTCTGATCTGACCAACGTTCAAAAACATTGACATTAGAGGTGACCAGAATGTCAATTGACAGATCTATGAATTTCAGTTTCTGAAGGGTTATGAGTAGCCATTTTGGTTACTTGTCAGTTTTAGGTTACCTAAACACTAAGTTAAGTCACTGCCTAAGTAGTATGGCACTGCTGTGAATATATAGAGGATTCTATATTGTAAATATAGCATCTGTGTTCACTACTCATATCTTTTACAGGATAGGCATGCACTGTATGCTGTTGATTAGAATTGTTTGGTCAGCAGCATCTTTTGGGCTCTGGTTGGCCTGAGCGCCTCTCTCTGTACCAAATAGAAAATGCAGAACAGGTTTTTTCTTCTGGTTTTGTATCATTTTGTTTAGTATATTGCTATCGTAGTATATTTGTTTATTAGTTCTGTGTTTAGTTAAAAAGTTTTATGTTGAGGTTGTTTGAATAGCTAAAATTTTTGTATGGTTACTGGCATTTGGTCTCTTTGAGCAGAAATAGCTTCTGGTTCTCTTTATTGGCAACAGCCAAGCTTTCCAAAAGCAGGCATGGCAGCAGCATGTGTGAGAGATGTAAAAGCACGTTTTACTCTAAATCACTGCTGAAATAAATATAAAGTAGAAAAATTCACTAGAATAAAAGTGAACTGTGACGGTGATGCAAGTTTAGCTGCAACTTGGTTGTTAAGTTTACCTTATTTTCTCCAAAAATCTTTTACTTAGAAGGCTTCTGCAAATATTCTCTCTTCTATACTGGGACAAATGAGCAAACTGTGACACGGGGGAAACCCACAAAGGCTTACCTTCTGAGAACAGAAACAAAAATAAGAGGCAAAAGGGCTTGTGCTGGTATTGTGTGATGAGTCCTTGTGGCAACCAAAAGACTTGTCACCACATCAGGTGGTGAGTCTGGTTTAGTTCCTGTACTACTTTTTGTTAGAAACAATTTGCATTCTTCCCAACTCTTCGTGCAAGTCTTTCTGTGATCCCTTGTACATCATCCACAGAATACAGATGTGTGTGTGTGTGTGTGTGTGTGTGTGTGTTCAGGTCCAAACTTTCACTCTTATAGAATCATCACGGTCAAAATTTTGAGCATCATGAAACAATGCTCTTAGTTTTCCTTTTTTTCCCCATGTAATCATCTTTGGTTTCATCTTGAATGAAACCAGCTATTCCTGGCAGCATTTAAGGCAGCTTTCTGGTGTTGCCACCTGCTGGCTGTAATAGTTTTAAACTGTGTTTGTTCAAAGTCAAACTCGACTATTGTTCTTTCTTCAGGCAGTAGTCCAGAGGTAAGTTCATACTGTGGGTGTATGCATGAAATGAGAAATTCTGTAGAGGGTCTGCTTTTGTGAACAGCATGTCCAATGCCACTGTTCCTCCCAAATATCTAGAGTTGTGTACTCACCCTTGTAAAGGTTATGCTTGTTCCACCCCCAACCTTGCCCTCACTACACAGACCACAGTATGCTGGAGAAATGGGCTGAAAGGAACTTTGACATTCAACAAAAATAAATGCAAAGTCCTACACCTCTGGTGGAGTAACACCATACACCGGTACATACTGGGGGGGACGGTCTGCACTGAAAGCAGCTCTGCAGAAAAGGATCTGGGGACTCCTTCTGGGCAGGTTGAACATGAGTCAACAGTCTGCCCTTACAGTAAAGAATGCCAACTGTACCTGGACTGTTTATCAAGAGCATAGCCATCACATGAGAAGAGATTTTTGTTTCTCTCTATTCAGTACTTTGTCAAGACCATATCTGGAGTACTGTGTCAATCTGTGGGCTCACCAGTACAAGATGGGCATTGACATATTGCTGTGAGCCCAGTAAGTGTGCCACCAAGCTGGCCAGAGGGCTGGGGGCACATGATGTATGAGGAGAGGGAACTCTGGTCTTTCAGCTTTAAGAGAAGGCTGTAGTGAGATATTGCTGTCTACAGCTACGTACAGGGAAGATACGGAGAAGACGAAGCCACACTCTTCTCAGAGGTGCCCAGTCATAAAGCAAAGGGGACTGCCTGCAAGTTGAGACACAGCAAATTTCAGTTACGGTATTTTTTTTTTTAATTTTGATTTAAAAGACAATGGATATACTCAAAACTCGACAAGTCCCTGAGCAACCTGGTCTAATGGGACCTGCTCTGAGCGGGGAGTTGGACTAGCTAACCCCCAGACATTCCTTCCAGCCTGAATTATTCTTCGGTTTGTCAAAAGTTACTTGTGGAACTTAAGGGACATATACCCCAGAAATGCTCTATTTGTCAGCCAATAAGGGATCAGAAAGTTAAGTTATACAACTTACTACTTAAACCCTGAAAACCCAACATTCCAAATCCCACATTTACCATTGGCTGGTCTTGGTTTGTGCTTTTGCTCTCTTGTGTTTTGACTATATTCAAATATACGTATTCAATATTTCCCCCTTCCATTTTTCACAAGCATATACTGAGGACAAGTCTTATTTTTACTGAACTGTTTCTGCAGCACCAGTTTTGCTAAGGTTCCAGAATAAAAATACTGTGACAGCTATATATAGATATTTCTGTATTGCATTAAAAGAGTCCCCTCAAGATGATGAATTTCCACAAAACACCGTTGCCTATTTCCCTCTTTTGTTACGGCAATTTACACAGTCAGAAGAACAGTAACTTCAGTTTGTCTTCCAAGACTAATCAGAAACTTGATAATTAAATACCTGTCTGATATTGTCAGCTTTTTTCCCATGCATAGTGAGTGCACAGTGTGATAAGTGTACATTGTTGTTCGTATCAGTGCAGTGAGAACCACAGACTTTTTGCAAAGCCAGGAACCAAAAACCTGCATTGTTAACATCACCATAAAATAATTTTGTTAAGAAGTCTTAAAAACAAAATGTTCTAACTTACCCAATTAACCAAAATTATTTTGTTCTCTAATAGCTCCCATGGGTATCTCAGACCAAAGTCTGCTAAAAGACTTCCCTACTCCTGGAGGGCAGGCTGCTGGAGATAAAATCATTGACACTGAAGCTGCTGGTCAGGCCAAGTTAAAAGAAGGTGGCAGAGAAGAAGATGGAAGCCCAGTCAAAACTCCACAATTAGAGTTGACTCAGGATGGAAAGGTATGGCTGACTTTCACATGAAAATTGTTTGTGTGATGTGTCTGTGGTTATTTAGTGCCTATCACATCTGAACATCATACAGAACAGTATATTAAAATATTAAAGGAAAATTGTCAAGTACTTTCTTTAGATTTGACTTAATGTATGTAAGCAAAAGAGAATACAAACTTCTGAATGGCATTGATCTAAGCTTTCTTTTATTGCTCTAAATTTAACTTGAAGTCTTATTAAGCTTGCATGAGTTCTTGAAAAAAATGTTTCAAAGGGTAAATAATGTTTTATTCATTTTCTTAGTTTGTTTAGACTTTTTAAAAAACATGTTAGTATATCCACAATTGTGTACATTCTACAAAGTTGCATATATTATGACTGTGTTTAATTGCCATTGGCAACAGTATTGTTTTAGTAGCCATTGCAGAATTATTTCATCCTTTGAAAACCTCTATGTTGACTGAGGCGTAGATTTCTGTGAAAAGTTCAGTACTTTGGTCTGTTCCTGTTACAAACAACCATTTACTTTAGATCCTGTATGATTTGATGTAAAAATTTACTTCCAAAGTATCAGCTAAAATCTGCTGCTCTTCTCTCTTGGAGATAGTTTCTTTTTCTGGCAGTTGTCCAGTACTTTCTTTCATATTTAAAGCATTTTTTTCAAACATTTTTACAAGTTAACTACTCATTTGATTCTTCAGGGGACTGCTGAGTTTCACATGCAGTTCTCATGTTCCCGCTGCATTCAAGTGTATGAAGGGAACAAATATCAACAGCTGCATATTTTTTTGCTTGCTGGCAAATTGAAATAATCTTGAATTGGCTTAGGAAAATGACACACACTGAGTTGCTTTATGGGAGAAAAATGGTAAAATAAATTTCTGTGTTTTGACTTTGGGCTTGGTAAAACAGTGATACTCCCTTGTTTTCAGAGTGACAGTATCTTTCAAGATTTTAACCCAAAGAAGAGAAGAAAGAAAAAAAAAAAAGTATTTTGGGAAGTTGTTCCAGGAAGCTGTTCAGTAAGGTTTTGTTACGTATGCCAGTTCTGTGAACAGCTTTCTTTGCCCCCTAGCGCAGATACTTCTTTTGCTTTCTGGCTCTAAGTCTTAGAGGAAATGATAATAAACTGAAGAATCAAAGTGCCAGCTTGTCTTTTGTGTACTGCACTGTCCCCTGACCTTTCTCTCAAAGCTTTGAATGTCTGTCCACTTCCATCTGTTGTGGCTATTATAGTTCAAAAGTGCACAGTTCTTTACAGCCTGAGAACAAAACATTTGTAATGGGTTCTGTTTCATGATCCACAGAAGTAAACAACACGGTTGCTTGTAAAACAAGTGGATTTCTATTTTTCTTTGGCATTTCTATTGTGCTAGTAGAGATATTCCTGCTTCTAAGTAAAAATTTTCACTAACTAATAATTTCTTTTTTTCCCCTCTCCTTGTGCCTTCAAACTTGCATTTTGTTGTGCTTTCATGTTTCACTGTGCACAGAATCTATTTCTTCAGCTCACTCATGTACACCCACCATCACTACCCATCTGTTCTGTGTCATCCCATCTCCCAAATCTGTCACCTCACCCTGAGATGGACGTGCTTTCAGATATTTCAGAGGAAGATCCCTTTGCGGAGCCCCTCCTTACCATCCCAGACATCTCAGAGTGCAATTCCATGAAAGAAACACCAGATCATACTAAAAACAAAATAGCTTCACCAAATAATATCTTTCAATCTGTGAGACCCCTAGATAGTCAAGGCTCTCCTGCTGTGGAGGGGAATATCCATACAAATGACTACAAAAACACGAAGTTGTGTGTCTCGTTCAGGTTTATAAGATGCTTTTCTTTTAGTTTCCGTTCACTGCTTGATAAGGATGGTTATATTACTTTTCCTAGCCTTCCTGATGTTTGCATCTCTTTCCTCCCACCTGGCCTTCGGCACTATATTCCTATTACCTCTCCTTCCTTCATCCCTTCTTTTCTCCTTACCTTTGTGCTGCTTCTATCTGCTTTCCAGTCTATTCCTTTTTCACTCACATTTTCCCTACCTCTTGCTCTGTCCCTCTGCTACCTGGAGCCTAAGGTGACTTCCCTTAGTGCCTCTAGTGAGAATGACCTGAATAACAAAGCAGAGGAAGAGGAGGTGTGTAATTTTGTTGCTTAAGAGTTTACACTTGCAGGTAGCCTTTATGCTAGTTCTCCCAGAGGCTTACTCGATTTTGCACACTTCCTGGTATAAGGATACATCTATGTACATGCCTGTGTATATATGTTAATACACACACACACGTGTATATCTGTCTCTTTCTAACTTTTCTCATTTGTGAAAAATCGCTATTGAGGGATTTTGAGTCAATAGATAGCTGGTGGGTTTTCTGCCTGAATTCTTACAGCATGTGTAATTTAATTAGTTTCCCCAGATCCTGAGCTGTTGGTAGAGTTGCTTTGTAGTTCAAAATGTTTATGAGCACATAAATCTGAATAGTGAAAGTGCTGTGTGGTAATAGATATATTATTATGTGATACTACTTGCAAGTTGTGCTACTTGCACTATCAGTTTGTGTTAAAATGCATGTCTCCTGTGTGCATTGACTGGAATGCACATCTCAAAAGTTGTGTTTAGATCTGAAAACTGAAATTCCTGAAAGCTGAATTTGGAAAATTGTGAATGCTTTAAAATCAGCTTATTTGTTATTCCAGATTTCAGATGCTTCTGGTCTACAAGGGTGTGTGCAAAGTTGAATCTGTCCGAGGCACTTTTTTGAAGTGCTTTCATTAACCTCTAGCAGCAGTTAAGGTGGAGACTGATTTCATTCATTAGCTGGGTTGCATATTGTATCAGACTTTGATCACTGGAGTCTGAACATTCTTTGATATACACAGTTAAAATTGCTGTGTAGTAGTCCCAGTCACACTAATAAGATGCTCTGATCATCTGGAGGCGTTGACAAAATGCCTCCTTATGTCTGCTGTGCATGTTACAGCAATGTTACTAGAAAAAGGCGGGTTATTTTGGTCTTCAAAGAAGATATGAAACCAAGTATTACAGAATCAAAAAGGGAGAGGGCCTGTTCAATATTACATTTAACAAAGTTTGTTAAACTGATTAAATCAATACAATGTGCATATTAAAAGCATGCTAGATACAACGTGGTGTCATTAAAAGCACCAAACTAAATTTAAAATAATGAAAAACTTGACTTTAAAGACTTTCTCAATTTTTCTGTAATCTAATTCAATCCATTATTTGTAACGTAAAGTTACAGAAAATAGAACCCCAGATAAGCAAAAAATGTGGTATGTACCATTATCATGTGTGCATTCACATAGAATCCACAATGTAATAGTATGTGCAGTGAGTAAACCCCTCTTTATGTATTTGCACAGTGATGACTTCTGAATGTATCTTTTCCTAGGATTAGCAGTTGATATTTGTACCTGTGGAAAGACGGGGAAGTTGTTTGCTTTTTAAGGAATGCTGTTGCTTAAGGCTTTTAGAATACTTGTAGGTAAGATATGAAGATTATCTATAATTTCCAACAGTGCATTGCAGTTTGAGGAAGAGTATGTTCACCTACGCAGGGGGATAGGGTGCAAATAACTCGTCACAAGACGGCAACATGTTAAAATAACGAAGACAGATTGTAAATACAGGGTTCAAGTTAGACACCTAAATGCTGGACTCTCTTACCAAAAGAATTCATGCATTAGATTCCATTTTCCCATCAACGTGTTGCAAAGTTTAAGACGCTTACCATAGAAATTATGCATATCATTGTTTTTTCTTTACTCATTCTTAAATTTTCATCTGGGAAAACACTGAAAAGTACAGCAACAAAGGGACATAGTGTGAAACCTCAATTTTTCCTGCCACTTATCCCAAATATTACTTCAGCCATTCTACGACAATGTAGGTGAAGGAAGACCAAGTCGCTTAATAATTTCCACAGCATCTGGGGCCAAAACAGTAAAGGTCTGTAAATATGGCATATTTTGCAGCATTTACAAAGAGATGAAGCCTCTGTGTTCTTCTGTAAAAGTATCTTAACAGTTCCTTTTCTTGATAATTTGCAACATGCTTGCATAGGTGGAATCAGAAGAGGAGGAAGCACAGAAGAAGGTGCATGGTTGTTTTTTTTACAATTAAATCTGGCTGTAGTTGCCTGCCTTGTTAGCACCCTAAACTTCCTGTGGATTTAGTCTGAATAGTGCTTTTTCACCTACTATTTTATTTCCTGTATTTAACTGTTTGAGACTAAGAGTCTTTTTTTATTTACTTGTTGGTACATTTTATGTCCATTTTGATTTTTTTTGTGTGTGTGGCTTAATTTCACAGAGCAATTCCTTGAGAGTAGACGGGGAAAATATTTATGTCAGACATAGCAATTTAATGTTGGAGGTTTGTATATAATATAAGGAACACTTTCCCTTCTCACTGGCTGCCAGGCTGCATGGGATGGGAGGTCACTTGCAGGCTGTTATGGACACAGTGCATGAAGTGCATGGGGGAAAAACAGCTTGGAAATGTTGCATGTTATAATTCTAGTTTCTGAGTTTAAATTCAAAAAAGAAAAAACAAAGCAAAAACCAAAACCAAACCACCAAAAAAAAAAATATTCAAAAAACCAAAACAAACCCTCAGCCTGAATGTTGAATGTATCTTTTGTATATTTGTGCTAGGTGTTTTCAAGGTGGCAACTGGGAACAATAGCCCTATTTAGATAAAACAAACACATGGGTCCAATTCATAATCCTAAAAGGAATTTTTATACATTGGTCCTCAATGTGCGCATCTTCTGTTGAGAAGTTTTTCTAGTTTTCACCAGTTTAATCAACCTTTATCAAATACATTGTCTGAATAACTGGAGTTAATGAGGCCCAAGCAGTGATAGAAATACAGAAAAACTAATTCTGGTTCTGATGCTTTTTGATTTTAGGAGATTTGAGAAATGTGAGGATGAGATTTTTAAAGGGAATGTTTAGATATACTTCTGAAATCTTAGCCTTGCTTTTTCACAGTTCAAACGGAAGTAATTCTTCCTTCCTAAGTGTTAGTTTTTATTGAAGATGAGCAACAACAGAGAGCTTTGAACAGTGTGTTAATGTGTAGAGCTCTGTCACTGAAGTGACAATTTTTATTATAAGAATTTCCATATAGTCTGTTAGTCTGGATTATTTTATCAAAGACTGTATGTAGTTATAATCAGTGTCATTTAACTTGTGATTAATAACACAAACTAGTAACTAAACAAATTTTAGAAATTCCTACTGCTGTCTTTAGTTAATTTTATTCATCCAGATTGGGCTACAAATAATTCCCTTTGTCACAAAACTGTCTTTTCAAAAATCATTGATTTTGTTCAGTGATAGGGAGGTGTATGGATCGCAGTAACCCAACTAATACATTTTTGGCTTTTTGCAGCTTTTGATCACTATTGAAACTTTACTTCTGTATAACTTACTAAGGCACTGAAAGTGTGCATTGCATAACTGTGCTTTGATAAAGTCCAAGAAATGTGCCTTGTGTCAAGCCAAGACAATTTTAAAATTATGACGTGATTGTTATGAGCTTCAGTTGTGTAATGGAATGCCTGTGGCATAAGGTTTTACTTCACTCAGAAAATGCTTACTTTAGGGAGACATGTTTAATATCTTGTTTGTTAATCCTAGATTAATATGAATTTACTGAGTTGCCAGAAAGGGGGAGTTCCTTAGTGTTCAAAGTGCTTGTGTGAATATTCACAGAATTAAGAATCAGATGTGCAGCAGCAACTGCTACTGCAGCGGAACGTGCAAGTGAAAAGAAATTAGAAACTAATAACTTCGTATTGGGTTTGGGTTTTTCATTATTTAAAATGGGGCGTCTTTGTATTGTGTGCACTGACCATTAAAAAACCTAACCAAAATGTTAAAGGAAAGCTTCAAAATGTTCTGTTACAAAGTATATAAAATCTCTGTACAAAAAGCAAATGCTTTACCTAAATTATTGTATCACATTACATTACTTTGATAAAACTTCATTAATAATTATGTCTACATTGATATTATTTCATTTTAATCTTCAGTCTTTTAATTCTGTACTAAAAATGGATCTGAGGCTTAAATTTGAATTTCACCACTGAATTTTCCTGTATTAGAGTGTGCATAACCAACAGAGGCTTTTCTCGAGACCTGGCATGCTGGAAGGAGGACAGATTATGAAAGCAGAGTGACATCTGCTCTGCCCACCAAAGCCCAGTATTGTATTTAAAGGATAATGAATTTCCAAGAGAGCTAAACAGTTTTTTTTTCCTACTTACCAAAGCACTAATGTTTCTGCATAGCTTTTGATCTTTGTCTGCTCATGTATCTGCTGTGAAGTGAAACACTAGCTTGTATTTATTTGATCCAAGGTGCTGCAGTTTAGCCTCACTGAGTCATCATAAAATTTAATTTGATACTCACACTGTGGTGTCCCCTATGGCACTTGCATATGTAGGTGCAATTTAGAGGGAACATCTCTTTGGTATTGATGGGTGCAAAAACTATCCCTACTTAAGTGCTCTGCCTGCTGTCAGGTTCTTAAATGTGGAATTGGCAGATGTCAGGCTTCAGGTCTTTAAATCTGATTCTTCCAGTAAGTTTCAGCCTGCGTGACAAGCACAGTGAGTAGTCCCTTTGAACTTAGGCAGGTGTTAGTTGCTTGCGTATTTGTCCCTGTAGTATTGTCTTCACAGAAGTAAGTATTTTTCATGGAGTTTTTAATATCAAGAAAGATGCATTTTTAATAATTCTTATTGAGTTAGACTATTATTTATTACCCTCAGTAATGTTAGTCGTGCAATATCCCAAAATGCTTGCTTCTGTGCTTACAAATTTTAGATGAAAGCAAGAAACTACTGGAAATCATTATTGTTTCAAAGGGCTAGTAGTTTCATGTTTTGGATGAAAATAGCCCTCTCTTAAATAACCATGCACAGCATTATTTTTCCTTCATCTTAAAATATGGAAGAAACAGTGTATGAGTGGCACTTCATTACAAAACCGAAACCATCTTAGTTATCCTATAGCTTAAACTTTTTGTATTTTAAGGCACCCCAAAGAAGAATAGCTTTTCAGACACAAGGCACTTTTCTTGGTTTGTTTGTTTGTTTGTTTGTTTTGCTTTGTTTTTTTACAGTTAAGTTTGCTTTTGTTGTTGTGTTTTGTCCTACTTTGTTTTACATTGCGGGTTGCTAGGACCTGGATAAGACCCAGGACGACTTACTGAAACACCAGGCTAGCATTAGTGAGCTCAAGCGCAATTTCATGGAATCCACACCTGAACCACGCCCAAATGAGTGGGAAAAGCGGCGTATCACACCTCTGTCCCTACAGACACAAGGGGTATGTCACTGCAGACACTTGTCCGCATGCATTTCTGTACAACCTTGTATGTAGTTTAGTAAATGCAGTTTGTCCTTTAGATTAACACTTTCTTTGGCTAATGTAATATTTGTATATACTAAGTATACATTAACTTTTTACCGCTTACCATTGGACCTGACTTTAAATAGTGTGTGGAATCTTATTCTTCTACAAGAATAACTGAATCAGAATGACTAGAAAAAAAATTGAGGCAGTATTTTCCTGTGTGATAAGGACAGCTTAAATTTCACTCTGATTTACACAGATTGATGAAGATAATTTTTCAGTGACTGGAGAACTTCCCCCTCCTTTTCCCTCCCTTTAACTCTTCGTAGGCAGCTTGTGCATAAACACACACACAGACTATGTGTTGTTTCAGAAGGACCTTATGTGATTAGTTAATTTACAGTGTTGACTTCTTCAGGGCATATTTAATATAGTTCTTAAAATTTACTCACCTTAATCTCCAAAGTCTGTAAGATGAATTTGTCTAGTTTTTCTCTATACCTCCTGACTGAACTTTAAACCAGCAGTTTGGAAAATGATTTTCTGCAAATATCATCCTGACTGCTTGTGGCAAGAAAGCTACCCAAATAGATTTCCATTGCTATGGTGAAACTTTTAGTTTTATGAGGAGTTATTTGCTGCTTCTTTCATAGAGTAGGACAGCAAATCAGTCTTAGAAAGCAATCAGTTTATCTTCTGTTGTTATCCTTTTCTTTCACCATTGTTCCTGTCCTTTCCTCCTAAATGTATTATTGTCCCATCCCATTAAATTCTTAAGTATTTTCTTCAGTCCCCAGAGAGGTAAGCTTTCAATTATATATATATATATATATACACATATATATATATATATTGCTTGATGCTGCCAAATGATTTTTGTTAATAGGGCATTATTACAAAAAAATACTTAAGCAGTCTGAACTGTGAGCTGTGCATACAGATGATAGTCACTGACTCTGTGGATCACTTCTTTAATTACTATTTTGTTAATTTATGGTTACTGCCAATTATTCCTTAAGTTTCTCAGTAGTACCTGAATGTTCCTTTGCATAGTGGTATATGCATAGGTGCAAATGTTGGTCAAACTTTCAGATGTCCACAGCCCATTGGTTTATTTAATAGCTGTAAATATCTTTTGAGGTAAAATAGACATTTACATAAAAGCGTAACTTAATTTTTGTTATATGGTTGTGTGTATTTTCTGTGTTATTTCTTTGTGTTGAAGTCGAGGTCCCTCCAACTTCTTTTATCACTGTATTTTTCCCCATCTAGTATGTTCTGTCACTTTCAGATGACTTAGTTTTGTGTTTATTTATGTATAGTATGTGTCTATCTCATTGCTTGTTGATTTACACTGGTTTTATAAAATGAAAACCAAATAGAAAAAAGGAGACTGCATTTTCCAAGTGAAAACACTGCCTGGGAAAGAGAAGCAATGGACTACAATGCCATGGATTGCCGGAGCAAAATCAGAGGAAACCGACAAGGTGGCTGCCCTGAAACCTACTGCCTTTTTGCTGTATCTGCTGTGGGCTAGCTTGGGAACTTCTTTCTTATTCTTTTTTTTTTCCTGATGGAGATATCATAATTTTTTTAGCCACTAGTGAAAGGAGAAGGTTCAGTTGTCAACCAAGATCTGTTTGTGTGTGTACATATATATACGCATATATATATTTTTTATATATATATGCATATACACACACACACATATATATATATATATATGAATGCTAGCAACAGTCTGCTTAAACTAGCTGTGAAGTTCTGAATGGCTACTATTTGAAAAGAAAACAAATTTTTCACTGGAAAACTACTGTATTTTATGTGACTAGGATGACAGCAAAACATATATTTCTATTCCAGATGGAAATAATTCTTTGCAGTTATTTGACACTTCACACAATAACTTGTTTTCTGTGTTCACTACATAATCATTATTCAAATGAATAATGCTGTAGAAGCAGCTTCATTTCAAAGGCAACCTGGTTCTGAGTTCTTCCAAGCTTCCATACCTCTTTCTTTATCCAGGAAAAAGAGGGAAGCTTTCTCTCTGATAAGCTGGTTTAACATCAATGCAGTGAAAAGCACTATAAAACCGGTGGGATTAGTAGTGGTGTGGTAGCGATGGTGGGTAACAATTGTGATGTTGCTTTTTTACATCACTTTTGGACTATTTTCCACCACCTAGGAACTGTGACAAAAGTAGGTTAATGTGAAGCTGTCAGTCCTATTTCAGTAAAACATATACATACAAGGTTTGGGAAACAGTGTATTTATATCCTCAATTATTTGTTGATGGATGTGGAGAAGTTTGCGTTCAACTGTTTTGTTGCCCCCTATTTATGAACTTGCTGATATTAGTAGATTGATACATTACTCAGTCCTATTCCTGGACTGTATGTTTCCTTGCCTGTCTTTTAGGACAGTTGGACAATAGACAAGAATGAAGCAGGGATCCCCACTACTAATATTCTTTCTTTTCTTCCTTCTTTTGCTTCTGTGAAAGTACTTGCAAATAAGTCATTTTCTGTGTATGAGAAATGTTATTTTGGGTATATATTGTTTGTGCCACTTTACTTCTGTATCACTGTACTCCCACAAATGCACAGCATCTGTGACTTAATTGTAACAGAAATTGTGTGACATTGATATGGACATCACAAATAGATGTGAAATATTGTTATGTTATAGATATCCCAAATCCTTTCTTTTTTCCCTAATCCACCCACCTCCCCATGCTACTTATAAACAGTATTTCATGTTAGTGTATATGACTGTACGAGAAGGAATTTGCCAGGAATTTAAACATCTTCACAGGCTGGTACATTATTGTAACTGCAGTAATTTGATGAAGAGTGCCAATTCTATTTGTGCATTTAATCATTTTTACTTAAATGCCTCATCAGGGAACAGGGGTCATGTTGTCAAGAAAATTGTGTGATTGGGGTTTTACTTTTAAAAGATAAGACTTGAGAATTTGAAGGTGGAAAAATGCAGAAAGATGGGTAGTATGTGCCTGTCTTTGTTATGTACATGTGGGGAGAGAGATGCACACAGCCTGATGACATACCACATAGAGATTTCCCTCCTCTCCCTTATTTTACTGCTTTGAGTGGTTAGAAAACATGTGGTACCAGAGTATGGTAGAAGGAATACCATGAACATTTCTGCCTTTTGATGTAATCTCTTAGTAGATGAACATATAATGGATGTGGTAGACTAGGGAAAGTAAGTGGGGGTGAGGAACACATTGCCCTGGTGGATAGTGAATGTTGCATGAAAGCAGATTTAATAACTTGCATTCACATTGGATTTTCTTAGACACCTTTGAAATATTCTTTAAATTTTACTGTAGGAAAAAAAATTGGGGTTCTTCTTCTTCTCTGTTCTTCTGCATGCCATGTGTGTTGTAGTATATGTAAAGTAGCATGTTATAACTTACATCAGTTCTGATTCTACATTGCTACTTGCACAGTGAGTCCACAGGGGCTACAGCTGTCTGCATGGCACCTCGGCTTTCCTCTGGAATGTGCTTCTGCTGCGATTCTCTGTAGTACTGTTTTCTAAGACAGACGTATTTTATTGAATGTTGTCAAAATGTCTGTTATGTCCATGATAAGTGTTTGTTACATTATTGGCTTTTTCTTTTAACTGTTCTTACTTCTAACTTAATATAAGAGCCCATGGAAGGAAAACTGGAATAAAGAATTTTAGCCTTTTCAGAGGCTTGTACCCACATTAATTTTAAAAGTTTGCTTTGGAATACAGATTTATAGTACTACAGAAAATAGGCCGGACTATAAACATAATTTATGCTTTAAAGCAATGTACACGTTTGCGTGTGTTTGAATAAAACGGGTTTTCCCAGTAGAATGGGAAATGCTTTTTGAAAACAGATTCTTTTATAGAAATGGGCTTGCTTACGTTATTTAAGGATTTGAAAAACGTATGTGTATATATATATATATATATACACACATATATAGAGCATATATTAAAAAGAAAACCTCATTCTGTCATTGTGGGTATGTATTGTTCAAAGCAAATGTATTTGACTGCACTGAAGCTCTGAGACAATGAGGCATGAGGTGGTGTTAAAAATGAGGATTTTTCCCTTTTAAAAATCCATAGTAAATGCAGAATTACTGCCTCAGTAAACTGTTCTGTTTGGGAAACCCATGGAAATGTTAAAGTTTTTAATTTTCATCGTGGGATGTGCATGGTGGAGAGGTGCGGTGTGTGAGTATGTCCGGCTGTTGCGGTGACCAGTGGTTTGTCCTGTCTGTTCTCTGTGCCCCCCGCACTCCCGCAGCATCCTCCTGGCCGAAGGCTTTTCTTTGTCACGCCGTCTCTCTTGCCAGACCTTTCCTTTGTAGGTCGCTGCCCCTCCGTCCGTCACTGTTTAATTCTTTCCTTTCCCTTTTCTAACTCGTCTAGAGCCTAGAAGAGGAGATAACGTCCATTTTATTTAGTAAGGAGGGCTTTTGCGCTGGCACGAGAGGGCCCTTCGCCGCCGCCAGCCCGGGGCCAGCAGAGGGCGCTGCGGGGGAGGAGACCGCCGCCTCGGCCGCGCCGCCGCCCCAGGTGCTCCCGCCGCACACACACTGAGCAGGTTACCGAGTGCTGGGTGGGGGGGGGGGCAGGCTCCCGTCCCGTCTCGAGATTAATCACCCACTCCCCCACGGCGCCTTAGAATTGCCAGTAGGCGGCCTGCAGCTTACTTCTCTTGTATCAGAGCCTTTAAGCTGTTTGCTTGTATTAGACGGATGCAGCTAGAGAGCTTAGTTCTGTATTTGTAATGCTTAAATATTAGTTGGTGCTTGTGTAAGGTTCACCAGGAATGCTGATTTACACTCTTGTAGATGCTTTGCGTGGTAAACAGCAATAGAAGTTTGGATTAAGTCACAGATGATGTGTTGTTTTTTGTATTCCTATCGTTTAAACTCAAATTTTGCTGCAAACCATTTGCTAAAAAATACACTAGATCAAAAAAACTACCTAATGCATAATTTGTGGTGGGCTTTCTGGGATATCCATCACAGATCATTTTGTTATGCAACAAATACTAATATAACTGCTCCTAACTGAATCCGGATGGGATCATGTTGGTACTCATGTATTGCTGTTCTGACAACATACCACCCTAAACAGTCTCCCTCTTGTTGCCTATTAAGTTTCATAAAGTAACAGATCAAAGATGAATGACTATTAAAATCTTTTTTTTTTTTGCTTTGTATGATGATAAACTGATAGAAGAATGCTAAATTGTTTGGTTTCTTTTTTTTTTATTTCCCTTAATATTACTTATTCTTAATTTCTCGTTTAACTGAGAGAAATAACTGCCTCAGTAGCATCACTGGCTAGAGCATTCATACTTTTATTTTCAGCGTTTCATCATTAAATTCTTATCCCAATTAATAATGTCAATAATTCTTACCTGCTTTTGAATGAAATGTTTCAATGAAGTGGAAGGAAAAGAGCATAGTTTTATGCGAGTCTTGCAGTAAATACACAGTACCTGTCTAGTATCATGTGTATACATTCTTAAAGCTTGCTTGGAGGATGTTACACTGTTGAAAAGGGTTATGCATTGATTTTTGTCCTCTGATTGCTTTTTGTTTCACAGAGACAGGCTTCCAGAGCAGAAGGGTCTTGTACTGGAGTCAGCGATGCTGATAAGGTTCTACTGCTTTTAAATTTAGCTCTAACTCTTCCAATCCATCTTCATTCTTTCTTTCCTTTCTTTTTCAGTTAACCATCACAATAATCTTTTCTTTTCTACATGACATGAATCAGCCATTAGCTAATTTTGTTTTCATCATTTTAATTTATTCATATACTTTTGTTTTTCCTCATCCATGTTTTTTGTGCAGAGTTCACATGAGACTCTGGACATAGTGGAGGAGAAGAAACAGGCAGAGGTTGGGATAGAAGAAACACTAGTCATAGACGAAACCAACAAAGGGAAAATACAAGTTGCCACTGATGCTGGGGAAACATGTAAGGTGGAGCATCTGTCAAAAAAGGACTCTTCATCATTGCCATCAGACAGTAGCAGCAGCAGCAGTAGTAGTGAGAGTGAGGATGAAGAGGTGGGAGAATACCAGCCACATCATAGGGCAGTTGAGGAAGTCATCAGCGAAGAACAGGAGGAAGAGGAAGATGTGAAAAGGAAAGAACGTGAAGAAAAAGTACAGCATATGGAAGCCACACCAGAAGGCAGTAAACTAAATGTACCAGTTGAGCACACACAAGTTACAGCTGAAGATTTGGTCAAGGAAAATGCAGTTATCGTAGCTACAGAAGACAAGAATTTGTCAGAGGAAATTAAGCAAGATTTAGGTGAAGAAAAAGAAGAACAGCTCAGACTCAATGGAGATGTATCTCATGTTGACATTGATGTTGCACCACAAATAATTTGTTGTTCTGAGGTAAATGGTAGAACAGTTTGACAACTAGATTAAGCAGAGATATTTCTTGGGGTGAAAATATACCTGCCTTTCTTCTTCTCCTATTCCTCCAGCTCTTCAGGCATCCAACAAGATTCAGATCATTTAGAAGGGGAAACCATTGATGAGCAGTGAAATTCTGTCTCTTTCAGTTGTGGTTTCTGACTTTTTGCTAGAACTGAGTGAGAATCACCAGTAAGGCAAACCTGAAGACTGACATCTCCTTTTTATCTCCCCCTAATTTTATACGCACATATATAATGTATATTTATTATTTACTTCTTTCCAATGTTTTAAGTCTTGTCTTGTCTATTTGTCAATTGTTTTTGACATGTCCATGACATGTAATTGTGATTGGAAAACTATTGGCAATTGAAATTAGAAAACATCCAAAACGCGTCACAGATTTTTGTTCCTTTTTTCCCCCTCATTATTCCCTGCTTTTCTTGCTTTTTTTTCCTTTTAAAAAAATGTTATGAATTTATAGACTAGAATAAGTATGGCTAAAAATTGCATAGGTGATAGCGCTGCATTGTAAAGGGATGAGGCATTTATCACGATCTTCTAGTGCAACAGATATTTAGGGAAGCACGCATGGGTTCCAGTCAGAATCAGTTTTAAGCCAAACAAGTTTGAAGGGTTCTTTACTGGGAAAACTTTATGAAGAAGCAGAAAGGGGAAAAAAGTGAAGCACAGGAATACATCTCTTTGTAAAGTTAGCATGAGCTTCTGCTGAGATTTTCAACAATTGGGTGGGTTTTCTCCTAGTTATGTACCTGCATGTTCTTGTAATGGTGGCAATTTTTTTTTCTTTGCACTTAAATCCAAACAACTTACCTTCTTTCTTTTGTTGTCTTGCATACACAGGTGTTCTAATTAGTGATGTGAAAGAAATAGTTTACAAGAACTTTAGAAATTGCAGGCACCCACAATTCCTAAAAACATAGCTAGTGTAGAGGAAGGGGAGAAGGGCTGCTGTGTGTGCAAGTGTGTGTGAGGGAAATAAAGGTTTGGGTTTTTTTCTGGAATTTTGCACCATATGCATGCAAAATCAATGGGAGAGAGCATTTGCCACCTCTAGAAAGATATCAGAAAGCTTTGCTAGATTTTTGAGTTCTTAAATATATTGAAAATCTGCTCCAATACAATAAATCACAAGTTCACTGACTTACAGACCCCTGGTTAATTGCTTTCTTCATGATAATGCGTAAAACACCACTAGGTAACTCTAGATGTTGAAATGGCTTTTTAGGATTGTTGTCAGTAGAGGCCATTGTTATTGCATTGAATGTAGACCCCTTAAAATCTAATTGTCAAAGTTGTTTTTCTGTTCCAGAAGTAGCACATGTTTAAAAGATAAACTTTTATCTGATTTCCTTGGAATTTCTAGTCCTTATTTGTAGTTGAACTGAGCAAGATAGGTATTTTCCCAGATAATTCTAATATAAAGCTTATCCATCTGAGATATCCATCAGCTTCCTTATGCAAACTAATATTTCCCCCCCCAGTGATCCTCTTTTACACATTTTCAATACCCATGTTGCTCTTGCCTTCTGTGGTATGTACTGTTGGCTGAAACACAGAACTTTGGCAAGGTTATTAGGAGGTTAAATTTTCCTACCATGTTATGTAGATACTAGAGGGCTGGTATATTGGTCTTCATTTCACTTTGCTTATTTATTGCATGCATCTAGATTGGGAAGACAGTCAAATCTTACTGTTACGCTTTTCTGGAGTTTTTGGTTGTGTTTACTTAGTCCGCTTTACAAACCTTCTACACTCTTTTGAATTGATTTGGTTATTTCTTGCACCACAGCCTCCAGTAGTGAAAACAGAGATGGTAACCATTTCAGATGCCACACAGAGAACTGAAATCTCCACTAAAGAAGTTCCAATTGTTCAAACAGAAACTAAAACTATCACATATGAATCTCCACAGGTATGGTGTCTGGGTTATTGTATTTGCAAGCGGGTTTTTATTCCAGTTACTTATAGATCAGAATAGATAATGTCTAAAAAATGCTTTTCAGACACCTGTACTTTTTTCTAGAAGCTAAGATTATACCTTGGCTATGAATTAGGTAAGTGAAATGCGTGTAGATAGAGCGGTATTATTTCTGAAGTTCTAAGTGGGGGTTTTTTTTGGTGTTTGGTTTTGTGGTGTTTGGTTTGGGGTTTTTTTTTGGTTTTTTTTTTTTAATCTAAGGACTTAGTTGCTCTCTGCAAATGTACAGCTCAGTTTTGGAAACTTAACTGAAATATCTCATTGGTCCTGAAAGGAACATGTAACTTTGATCATAAATTTTCCCCAAGAATGAACCACAACAGTTTTACATGACTTGGTAAACTTGGATTGCTTCTATTTAGATTTCAGTTCTAACTGAGCTAAAGAATGTATTTGGTAAGAAAACCAGCCTTTTTCTCCTGTTAAAACAAAGCTTTTAAATGCCAAAATACAAAAATACCTTTTTTTTTTTTTCCCTTACAGTTTGATGGCAGTGCTGGTGGCAATGCTGGTGTGCTACTGAGTGCACAGACAATTACATCAGAGTCAATTTCTACTACCACAACTACACACATCACAAAGGTAAAATATAATAACGCATCTTTGAGCTAAAAAAAACCCAAACCCTCAAAATAAAGTCTTACATGAAGTTTCTGACGTATTTGCTAATTTATTGAAGAAAGGTGACTTGAAATGGGTTGGATTCATTCCAGGCATGCGTGAGTTAATCTTTCTGTATGCAGATTTTGGACAGAGAAGCCCTAATGAATAAGCAGGAATATCTGGGAACAGGACAGGGAAAGGGAGAAAAATGATTAGATTTTTTTAGTACTTCATATAGGTCTTATTTCTGTGTTTGACAAATTAGTATGTACCTAAATTTTTACAGTTTCAGTCCTGTCGTCACTGGTGTCTTACAGAATCTTTGTTACTGCAACTGATTTGTCTTGAGGTTTGCAGGAGTCCTGCTAGTGGCATCAGTTATAAGTATGAACTGAAACAGTGCTTTCCCAGCCTTAGCGTTGATGATCCTTGTGCTGCTAGGTTTAGAGCATATTTTAAAACAGATATACCACTAGATTACTTTGCAAGCATATTCTGGTGCTGAATTACGTGCTCTGCATGCCATGCTCAAAAAGAAAAGGAAAACTCAGTGTTAACAGGACATCAAATCTGTTTCAGTCTCATGTAATGTTTCATGCCAGAGTATTTTAGAACTACCAAAGAGTGCTGATTATGATTATTATTGTTGTTATTAATTTATGTAAATATTTATCAAATTTGAGGCATGCCCAAATAGGACAATTTTGAACTCTTGTCTTTGAACTCTTAACATTGTTTTCCAATAAAATTACAGAAAGCATTGTTTAGGGTGAAGTAAAGGGAAGAGTGAAATGTAAGGTGCAAGTTTGGGACTTCTTTTTTTTTTCTTCCCAACACAAGAAGTTTCACATCATCGCATAATGGATCAATAATTCACTGCTCACTGAATATATATTCAAAGTTCTATTCATAGAATGACAGTGGAAGGATGATGTTGAAAAGTTGTCAGATAAAAGTCACATGAAATAAAGTAAGCTCAGAATTTAAAATATGTATGTTTTGTTATGCAGACTATTCAACAGGTCCTTTTCAGTCTCTTGCTCCCTTTTGAAATCATTAAGCTACCACTGTTTTAGGAAGAAGTCTTTATTGAAGAAATTGTGCTACCACAGCTAGAGGGGGGAAAAAAAGTGGACATGTACTTGTCAAGTTCAGATGTCAAATAATGCAGCTTTTTGGAATGGACCATTAAAGAAAATTGTTTTAGTCGTGTCTTCTACTAAGAAAAGTACTGGGATTACCATAATGGAGCCGATCCGTAGCTTTTCTTACTGACTGCTTATCATTGATTCAAAAGACCATTTGAATTTTCTAACTAACTTTCTATTTTATATCCCAAACTGTTCATTATTGATAAAGGGACCTGCCAAAATAGTTTTAATATTCTAATAGTGTTCTTAACAGAGTCATATTGGATCTTAGAATCATAGAATCGTTTAGGCTGGAAAAGACCTCTAAGATCATCAGGTCCAACTATTACCTAACACCGACTAGTCTACCATTAAAACCATGTGCCTAAGCAACAGATCTATATATCTTTTAAATACCTCCAGGGATGGTGACTTCACCACTTCCCTGGACAGCCTGTTCCAATGCTTGATAACCCTCTTTTTCTAATATAGTCAGTGTGTCTTACGTAGTAATTTATTCTCTTTTCTACAGGCTGATTTAAAATAATTTTTAAAAGTATAGAATGTTATTTCTATGAGAATTTTCTATAAGCTAAAATGTTTTAATCATTAGAGTAAGAAATGAAGAAACAAAGCACAAAATTATTTCCATCAGCAATGTGAAATGTCGAAAATATCTCACTAAGGTCTGTGGACGACAGGACTGAAAATCATCCCTGGAGGTGTTCAAGAAACGTGTAGATGTGGTGCTTAGGACATGGTTTAGCGAGTCAGGTGGTGTGGGTTGATGGTTGGACCTGATGATCCTTGAGGTCTTTTCCAACCTTAATGATTCTATGATTTTATGATTCTATGATTATATGTTTGTATATGATGGTGCAGGATTCTTCAGAGACTGAGAAGAGGCCCATGATAGATGGATTGAAATTAAAGAAAAGACTCCTAGAATTTCCTTGTTGACAGATTTATATGGCAGAAGCTGGAATTCCAGTTTGTCTGCTTATCTAGATCTGTTCAAACTTGGGCTCCAGTAACAGAAGGAATTCTTTATTGCTTGTTTTTTATCAAGTTTAGCAATTACTAGAATGTGACTAACCTCATAAATAAAAAGGAAAGGATGATTTAGCACTGAAAATATTTACTGCTAATTACAACTCAGTCACAGAAATTTATTTGCTTCATTGCAACAGAAGGGAGTACTTTGTAGCAATATGGAATAATTACAAGGATGTTTTCTTTTTTTTGTGTGTGATCTGTAGATGGTAAAAGGTGGGGTATCAGAGACAAGAATTGAGAAGCGTATCGTCATTACAGGAGATGCAGATATTGACCATGATGAGGTGAGTGTGTAAGCTGCTAACACTTACCATGTGTTTTTTCTAGTCCCGTGACATCTAGATGGTATTTCAGAAATTTTAAATAAGAGAAAGGTAGAGAAGTTGAATAAAAGGACATAGGAAGACCCTGAGTCTGTTAATTGTGGCAAAGTTGTTATGTGATCATGTTTTGTGAATAAGGAGTCTTTAGAATATCTAAGAAAGAAAAATAACATTTTTAACTTTGCATCATATCACATGAATGGGTTTCATACTATTTTTAAAGTGATTGCTTTTTTTAGAAGAAACCCAATTTGTTCAGTGCTGCTTTTGCCATTTGAGAGGAAAAGCATTACTAAAATAACCTTATTTTGGTACGTTAGTCTGAACAGATGGGAGCCTGTACCGCATTGTGTCAGCAGTATCTGAATGCAGCAGTTATTTTGTCTGAAAGTTTTGAAATACATTAAACCATAAACTGTTCAAATTTATAAAATAGTTTTTTGACTTGTATTTAAAGAATTATGTGTAACAAAAGTAGTTGTTAATCTGCTGGAATCTTACATAAGTGCTTCTCATCTCTATCAGCACCAAAGCAGTATTTTATGATGTCTTAGAAACTAAGGTTAAAATCACTTCTGCGTGCTGAATTAAGAAGGCTGAATTTAAGCAGTACACAGGAAAATAATTGAAAAAGTGCAATTATCTATTCTTTGTAGTGATGATTACACAATTTTTATTGTTTTTCATCTGAGAAACTATAGTAACAAAGTCAATCAACAGTCATTGGATAACAGAAATTGAAAAGCCTCCCTTCTGCATGAAGTTGCAGTGAATCCAGTTTTAACTTTATGAAAGCAACACAAATCAACATAACAAGATTTAATTTAACTTCTTAATTGTAATATACTGAGAGCTCTCAGGGAATTTAATTTCATATTTTGACTTGCCTCCAGAAAGTGGCTCTTGACAAGCTGAATTTCTTCTTGAAACTCGTAATTAAATGACAGGACTGTTCAGCATCGAGCATGGCTCTTGCTTTCTTTGATACACATTCAGTGTGCTTCAGACATCTGGAAAGGTCACACAATACCTTTAGTATACTAGACAGTTCTCTAAGCCTTTTGTTTTGACATTAAGTGGGCAATGAATTAAAAAAATGAAACTATAAAAGAGGAAGTGCAACATAGGATTTAATTACTGAAGTTTAAAGCAGCAGAGAGCCCTTTTAACAGATTTAAGAAATCTCTACCACTTTTTCTTCAGTAGATAGGAAGCTCTTTAAATGCATAAACTATATACTGAATGTTTATTCTTTTGTCTTCTAGCTCCGTGCATCACCAAAACAGTTTTCAAGAGGAAAATAATGCTTTAGTTTGGAGTTTCAGAATACAAATGCTTGTATTACTTGTTGTAATTTAACAGTTAGAGACTTAAGATTTTTTTTCATTGTGTATAGTTTGTTTATAAATACTGATAGTTAATGTGGCTGATGTTGATTTTTCCAGTCTCTCTCCAGAGTTAGTTATTTCTTCTCCCATTTGCCACCTATGGTTTAAGAGCTTGTCACTTTTCTAAATTAAGATAAACCTTTTTGTTGCACTGTGCTTTTCTTGCTGCTTCTAGTATATTTGGGGTTCTTCAGTTGTGGTTGGTACTAAGGTGAACAGTGAACTTACTGTTGCCTCAGAATGACTTCTGGTTTCTTCTTTTTTTTCTTGTGTTGTGTTTCAATGGTAATATAGCTCACTGAAATAAGATTTAGATCAAGGAGAGGAATAGAAAGTCCAAGGTGGTCTTTCGCTTCTTCTGCCTCAGAGGATACTCTTGTGTGACTGACTGTAAAGCCTTGTGTAGAATAAAATAGAATATTTCAGTTGGAAGGGACCTGCAATGATCATCTAGTCCAACTGCCAGCGGTGTGTATTGGTACATCTCTTAAGAAGATAAAAATTCTTAAAATGTGGAGGAGGGATTATAATAAACTGAGTAATACTTACATTTGCACTTCCCTGAGTTAAGCTGGAGAAAGTTCACTTAAACTAGTAAAAGCAGAAAAAAAGAGATTCTTGTGCTGAGAAAGAAATTTCTATTATGATCTTCCAGAGTTTTAGTACCATACTTAGTGCACATTCTGAAGTATCTTTCCATTTTGTTCAGGAAACTGAAGGGAACTCTTATTTTTTTCTAGTGTGTACCTTCTTGTTAGTCTTTATTTGCTAGATCTGTTGCAGATGTTCAAAAACTTCAGGGGTATAAGAATACTGTTTTTTTTTCTCCTGGAATGAGCTAGAAAAGTTATAGTATAACTTTGTTTTTTTGTTATTTCTGGAAATTGTGGTAACTTTGTAGCATAGTGAGTTGCTTTATTTTTGTTTTGGCTTGGGTTTTTTTTGTTGGGTTTTGTATTTTGGAGGTTGGTTGGTTTTGGGTTGTGTTTTTTATTTTGGTTTTGTTATTTGGTTTTTGGTTGGGTGTTTTTTCTTCCCCCTGAGCCCTCTCAAGTTCAGGAATTCAGAGTTCTGAACAATTATAACCAAAATTTCCTATGCTGCTCTCCCATTCTCTGGCCCCATGTGAATGGCCTTTTCCTGTTGTCGAGTTACATATTTCAAATACATTTGCAGGCCCTGGCACAGGCAATCAAAGAAGCCAAAGAACAGCACCCTGACATGTCTGTCACAAGGGTGGTGGTACACAAAGAAACTGAACTTGCTGAGGAAGATGAAGAGTAAAATCAAAAATACCCTCAAGCAAATACTTCAGGTAAGCTATGTGTATAATTAACATAGGAAAACATAACATCAGTTTTCTGTTGCATTCTGTAATAAAAGGCTTGAAAAATATGGGGGGTCCTTGATATATCACAAAAGGTGAGTTGAAACAGGTGCTTGTAGTAGACTTAATCCTAAGAACGCTGGAATACTTAACTTTTTATCATTTTGCCCAGACAGGGGCAAGCCTCTTATCAGTTGAAAGAAGTATTTGAAAGAATGTCAGTTTTAGGCCCTCATTTCTAGAAAAAAAAAACCAAAAAAAAAACAACAACAAACCCACCCAAAACAAAACTGAAAAAAGCCCCCTGCTTCACTTGAAGTATTCAATAGAAAGACCAGAATGAACACTGAATCTTCTGTTGCACTGTTTAGAAGCTAGTGTCTTAAAGCTCAGTAACTGGGTGTATAAAGCTTCAGATTTCCCTTGATTGTCACAGTTTGATGTCATGAAACAAGTTTCAGGTTTTTCAAACTTGATGTTTTTATTAATTGTAGATTCAGATTCAAGGAAAATATATCATTTATAATGGTTTAATAACAATGGGAGAGATTTAAAAATAAAGTTTAAAAAGCTTCATTTCCTCGGTGATTTATACAATGGTGATTGTGGCCTGTGAAAAAGAGTTCTAGGTCCTCCACAGGCATGCATTCCCTTCCTTTTTACCAAAGGAAGCTGCCTGTCATGAACTTCATCCTGCAGCTTCAGGAGACCTCTAGATATCATGGGGACTATTCCTGGCACTTCAGCCAGGAATATATTAAAAAATGAGACACTGACTTAATTCCAAATTTGATGTAAGCTACTATAAAGAGAGGAGAATGTATTTCACATAACCCTGATAATTTCTCATGTTGAGAATATCAGTTTTATTCCTGTGCCTCCGAGTTTCCTAAGAGCTGAAGATTGCACTGTCAGGTATCACTTCTGTTCCAGAGGAGAAGTTGCAAGTGTCAGTTTGAGGGGATATGCAGTGTATCTACTGGATGCTACACTATGAAAGATGACTGTTATCAAGGAATCTGAGTCTTCCTGAACTAGTCACCGATCAGAGATGCATATTTGCAGCTGAAAATACACTAGATTGTGGATTAAAACTTTCAGTAAGCTGAGCAAGAGGTGGCTATTAAAATATCATGAGAATTTTGGAGAGGGGAACAAATACACTAAAGCAAGAAAAGCATTGATAGAAACAGAATTACTGTTTACCTCATGATCAAAGGGGTCTTTAGTTAATGCAGCTTTTTTTTAATAATAACCATCCCCAAAAATAACCTATATGGAAAAAATGACTTTTTGGCTCTGATGATGTGACATTCACATAGTGTCCATTATAAATACTTATATAATTTTCTCTCTCTTTTTTTTTACAGAAGTAAAAATTATACTGACCATGATCATAATGATGAAGAACTGTAATCATTCCAAGTCATCACTACTCTACTGAATTCACCAAGCCTAGCAATGATGACCAGATGTTGAAGACATAAATGCCAATACCAAACTCCATTTTAACATCTTTGGTCTACATTCCCTTACCATCTTTCTTGTTTATATTTTATAACCACTTCTTAACAGTCTTAGATTTTATTTTTTTTTTAGATGAAGTTTTAGAGGATATGATCTTTTGCACAAATACTTGTATTTTTGAAGCTGATTCCTAATTATATGAAAGTGAACAAAAAAGAAGCCTTGAAAGCATTGTTCACTGGAGCAGGTTGTAATTGTGCAGGAAGAGGGATCTTTTCTAATTTAGATACAGTTTTTTCCAAATATTTCAAGTGAAATCTCTTACTGGAGTAATTTACAGGGTTTTTTTTTTTTCAGATTATTCAGGTAAATATATGGTATCACATAACAAAGATTTTTATAAAAATACATTTCCTAAAAGTTGAAAAAAATATATTTCTTTGGATAAATTTTATACTGATATATCTGTAACTCTTTCTGTTCTAAGATTCTCCTCTCTGCGGCGCAGAGATGGTCTGCCAGTCTATAGAGGAGGAGGAGTTGCAGACACATTGCTTCTGGCTGAGCACTGTGTTCTTTTTGCACTTTGGTGCCAATCCTCAACTTTTTGCAGACATTCTGCTGTCTGCAGCATTCCAGATGAAGAAAGAAGAACAAAATATCTTTCTCTTCTTCCAACAAGAGATGAACTAGGCAGCTTAAAACCTTAGTGCTTTTTTCTTATTGTGTCCAAACTTCAACACTTCCATTATTTTGAATACACATGTAGAATACTCGCTTTCTATTAAAACTCACTGACTCCATGTTAGAACTGACATTTCTGTTGTTGAAAAGGTATATACATTTCAGATGCTTCGTCTAATGGTTAGTGCAGATTTTTAGGATACTGAGTAAAGGTGTACAACAGACCCCATTCATAAAGAAATGACAGTACCATCATTTGAGACTGCCATTGAGAAAACCTGTTAATTATTTTGGATTTTAATTTTATTTTTTTGTTGCAAGGGAGTTGTTTGTTATGGGGTTTTTTTGCTGTTAACTCTGTGTATAGCTAAAATGCCAAATTAGATTTATAGCAGCTTCAAGTTGTATTAAGTGATATTTTGCTTTCTGTAATTCTGTTATGAAATAAAGTTGTTTATTCTCTGTATCACTTTTGGCACTCAGACGTAAACTTTGAAGATGTTTAAGGTGAGCAAGTCAGTTATGAGAACTATGGTTCTAGAGGCCACAGGACCTTGAAAAGCAGGGATTATTAGTACAAGTAGTCTCCAGGGTTACCAGAAGGGTGGCACAATTCCCTGGCTCCTAATACTGATAGTAAGGTATCAGTGTTTTTCAGACATATTTCAATAAGCATCCTGGTTTCTGTGGTTCAGAGAAGAAATCTTCAGATGCCAAAACAGATGAGATTTGATCAGCCCAGTACGAGTTAAAATGCCGCTCAGTCTGCAAGTGATTCTATTGAGTTCATTGAGTTAGGATGTGCTATGATCTTCAGGTAACAAAACAAGTCATACTGCTCCCTGAGTTCTTTTTGACTTCTGAGCAATGTATTTTTGGTGCTATTCTCAGATTAGATTGCTGCCATCGGTCAGCATGCTTGCTTAACAGAAATTCCTATTAGTTTGGGCTTTGTATAATTTGGATAACATAAGACAACAATAACCAAGGTGTTTATGTCTGTGTGCATACAGAGGCATTCTCAGTTACAACCCACGTTACCTGGAAAAATTGCACGCAAAAGTCTTACTGTCTTTTCTTCAAAAATAGAGACATTCTGCCCTTCAAAAAGGGGAAGAGAACCTCGTCCAGCCTAGTACCGTAAGAATACTGCCACAACACTGTGCACAAGTAGGGAGTTTGTCGAGGAAGTGGCAAGTTTAGGTTATGTAAGTGGAGGTCAAAATGGAGATACATGCATCTAGGGGGATGTCTTAATGGATTTTTCATACAAAAGAGAGAAAAAGCTCTATAAAATCTTTCAGGTATTTTTGATATGGTGTAATGTTAGTTGCAGAACTCGTTTGATGGGAGGAAAGCATATTCACGTTTTTATTCATTTGGATCTTCCTGGTTTGTTAGACACTAGGTCAATATTGGGTTTTATTGCAATTGTATTTAATCCTTAAAACTGCAAATATTCTTGAAAACAATTTCACTGAGGGCTGTATTTCTTCAAATACTGAGCAGAACTTTTTGTCAGGGGAAAAATTAAGAGTGCTTTCAGGTCAGCAGAGCTTGTACATAGCTATCACTTCCATTGATTAAACATGTACTAATTAAACAACCGTTGTCATGCAGGAAAATGTAGGCCTGAAGTGTGATCAATTCTAAAAATAGTTAAGTTTTACAGATTCTGGTTGTATGTAATTATTCAAATATTCTGGAATATTGTGCAATTCTGAGTTTTCATTGTTACCTTTTTTTATATATCTATAGCAAAACCGGCAACATGCAGCAAAATAAATTGTTTGCAAGGCACTTCACAATCTGGCTTTATAATACACAGGCAATTTCAAATAAAGTTACAGGCCCATTTAATAAGAAGATATTTCAGTAATTAATTCTGCTTAAATACTGAGAAAAGTGAGTCATGTGGGTCCTACACAAAAATGCTTAATACAGCTTTCTTTTTAATCATGATCATCTAAGGGTTCATAATAAACATTGGAATTGTTCTACAAATTGTTTCCTAGATTAAAGTTTCATAAAGAACAAGCAACCAAGTCCAGTGCCAGACTTTAAAAAACAAAACAAGAAAAAAAAAAAATTTGTTGCTCAAAGCAATGAGCAACTACAATACTAAGTGTTCCTTGAAGTATTCTTCTATTTGACAACTTGAGCCGCATGGCAACTTTTAATTTGAGCACAGAAGAAATTAGATATGTGGAACAAAATAAATTAAATACTATGACAGAAGTCAGAGTTTGTCAGATTTTATGGTGATCAGAATGACAACTAGCTCTACCCTTGTCCAGGATGCAGTGGGAGCTTCTCAGCTTTTAGGCATGTTAACTATGGAAGTGGGCTCCTGTGAGCAGCTGGTGTCCCGCACTGTGGACTTCACCTCTGCAAGGTGTGAAACTGTTTTGATTTTAAGGCTGCTCAGTTGCTTGGAGTTTTCATAGTGCCCTTGAAAAAAAGATACTTGGTTTAGTAATATTAGTACAAATTACAAGGGTTAGTAATGCTGTTAATACCTGTAATGTTAAATTATTCTGTTTGGCATGGAGCAAATTCTTCAAGAGTTTTTGGAGGCAGGTATATATGAATGGCTGTACTGTGCCAGGCTAAATGGCTAGCACTTCCAGATTCCTGTCTCTGAGGCTACTGGTAGTTGCCTAGGGGTGTGTGTACGAATACATACTGTACAAGAAAGCAGTACTTTCATAGAATCATAGAAAGGTTTGGGTTGGAACGGACCTTAAAGATCATCAAGTTCCAACCCCCCTGCCATGGGCAGGGACACCCTCCACTAGACCAGGTTGCTCAAAGCCTCATCCAGCCTGGCCTTGAACACCTCCAGGGATGGGGCATCCACAACCTCCCTGGGCAACCTGTTCCAGTGTCTCACCACCCTCATAGTGAAAAATTTCTTCCTAATGTCTAGTCAAAATTTACCCTCTTCTAGCTTATACCCGTTACCCCTTGTTCTCCCACCGCACTCCCTGATAAAGAGTGCCTCCCCATCTGTCCTGTAGGTCCCCTTCAGGTACTGGAAGGCTGCTATTAAGTCTCCTCGGAGCCTTCTCTTCTCCAGGCTGAACAACCCCAACTCTTTCAGCCTGTCCTCATAGGGGAGGTGCTCTAGCCCTCTGATTAATTTTGTGGCTCTCCTCTGGACTCTCTCCAACAGATCCATGTCTTTTTTATGTTGGGGGCCCCACATCTGAACACAGTACTCCAGGTGGGGTCTCACAAGAGCAGAGTAGAGGGGGAGAATCACCTCCCTTGATCTGCTACTAATGCTTCTCTTGATGCAGCCCAGGACACGGTTGGCTTTCTGCGCAGCAAGTGCACACTGCCGGCTCCTGTTGAGCTTCTCATCCACCAATACCCCCAAGTCCTTCTCCTCAGAGCTGCTCTCTATCCATTCTCTGCCCAGCCTGTATTTGTGCTTGGGATTGCTTCGACCCACGTGCAGAACCTTGCACTTGGCCTTGTTAAATTTCATGAGGTTTGCATTGGCCCACCTCTCCAGCCTGTCAAGGTCCCTCTGGATGGCATCCCTTCCCTCCTGCGTGTCCACCACACCACACAGCTTGGTGTCATCGGCAAACTTGCTGAGGGTGCACTCCATCCCACTGTCCATGTCTCCAACAAAGATGTTAAACAACACTGGTCCCAGTAC